>JAUMGZ010163546.1:0-15921 GCA_032359645.1 Pododesmus macrochisma
ACAGTAAGTTCTATCCATTGTGAGTTTATTCATGTGTCAAAGTTACTCTCTTCGGTCAATATCAAACCACAATAACAATGTTTTATCTCATTTGCATATAATGTGACTAAAAAGCGACACATTATTGGTCGAAATTGAGATATTGTTCGATTTAAACAGAAATTGATATGTAGGGTTAATTGGGTACCGCAAAATCACAAGGGGAAATTTCAGTGCTGTTAATGACAGACTTGGCCTGTTTTGTACTTCGAAAAGACCACTTGCCTAATGGTTAGACTTGCTCACTGCTTATTCAAAAGAGGCAGAGTAAGTTGTTAGGTATAAGGCTCAGTTTGTGAGCCATATAAAAAAATTATTTATTAATTAAATGCTTCCCCTTCAGCTTATTACTTTTGGGTATCCTGGTTTGGGGAAAAACTTTGCCTTCCTAGGATTAAACTGTATCCAATGGTATATTTGGTTACTGGGAACACTAGGAAAGGGCAACTTCGCTGTTGCTTGCAATAGCAATAGACCATCTTGGCGGTGACCTTGTTCGACATGGTTAGCTTAAGTAATTTTTTATAAAAATATTTTTTACATTTTCCCCAAGAGTTTTTGCCCTTTAATGATTTGTTTATATTATACATGCATGTAGCCAGTTTTTTCTATACAATTTCGCACAGAAACCTCAAACATGGCATAAAGTTGTAACTGAGGAAAGAAAAGTGTCAAATACCAAAATCAGGGTTGTGGGGTTAGGATCAAGGCGTCAGTTCTTTTGTTATCTTGGATGTGCAGTTAAGCCATGTCCTCATTGTTGGTCAAAAGGGACCAGTGGGGGACTATGTATTACCCTGCAATACTTGATGCTTGTAAAATTACTGATTTTCATTAAATAGATTAAAGGCAACTAAAACATTTGTTCTTAATATAGTAAATAGGAAGAGTATGTTGCACTCGTGTTCATGGAGAGAAAAATGTTGCTTATACAGTTTGTTTAAAATGATGGAGAGCCTTCTTGGCAGAGGATGGGTAAATTTAATTCCGTTTGTTTTAATTCTTTCAAACTTGTATAAAATAATATTTATGTGAACTTAAATAACTAACAAAACTGTTTATATTTTATAGATTTGCAACTTTAATCTTCAAGGATGAAAACACAGCAGAAAAGAATTATAAATTATTAAAGACAAAAAAGATAAAAGATAAAGAATTACATGTTGATTATGTTGGAGAAAAAAGCATGTTTCAAAAATCTGCACAAAAATCCACAGACAATAGAGGTAAAGAAAACTCTTAAGTCTACAAAAATATAGTATGTATAATATATATAAGTAGATCTATATTGTTACAAGTCAAATTTTCTTAGCTATTAAATTTAATGTTAAAGTATTATGATGTGTTAAACCTTGCAATATTTAGTAATAGTGTAAGATTGTATCATAACTCAGGACCCACATGACTCATGAATGTGATTAAAGATTGATTACAACTGACAGGGCTAATATTTATTGTTTTGTTGGAAACTTTTTAGCTCACCTGATTTTGTAATGTTGACAGTACTAATTATTATTAACAATCAAATTCACATCACTGATTCAACTGTTATTTTTTTCAGGACCAGTAAATCCATTAAAATTATATGTAACAGGTTTCAGTAAAGATTTTATTTCCGACGATTTAAATAGAATGTTCCCAACTGCAGCCAGAGTTAATGTAATAGCGGGACATGGGTAAGTTTGTATTTTAAAATCTGATATGTATCTGACTTGTGATTTAAGTCTGTCTGTTTTCAGATTTGTTCAAATATATAAAGTATAATTAATCAATGGGCAGCCACAGGATAAGCACTATATGAAATGTGAAATAATGTAAAATGTAGATTGTTACATTTGTTTGGGGTTATTTTTTCAGTTCATTGTTTTTTCAGATTCGGTTTTGTGGAATATGACAGTAAAGCTGAAGCCAGAACAGCACACGACAAAATGCTAGGCAAAGTTATAAACGGGAAAACTTTACTTATTGAATTTGCAAGAGATAAGAAGCATGGTCAGAAAATAGAAAAACGAAATACGGGTAATAAAGTTTTGCTTTCTTTCAAAGAAATATGGACTAACATAATTTGGTTTTCTGTGACGTTCTGCTTAGCTCCACTATACTACTTGAAAACATTTGTCGTTATCTACATAACATCCCAAAACAATGCTTGTGTGCATTTTACTATTAAGAAAATAGTAAATCGAAAAACCAAGACGATATTTTAAGGCCGTAAGTCAATGGACATTGGCAAACAATAAGAAAACGTTAATGACTGGTAGAAACTAAAACTATGATGTAAATAAATTCAAACTATGGCGTAGGGATAATGTCTGTAATTATATCAGATACAGACTTGTCAATCCCCCCGCGCTGGTCATAATGGCGGCCATAAAACTTCCTGAAAGCAGACCTTAGTCTGGGTAATGTATAACCCTGTCTAAAAAGCTTTGATGTCAACAACAATCCTCTAGTGACAAAGTCTTGGTAGTGATAACACGCTCTTGAATAACGAATTGGCTGTGACACATAAACTCCATAAGCAGGTGAGGAGGATATGTTGCTGTCTAAGAATGGGAAGTTGACAAGGGGAAAACTGAAGTCGTCACGTTTGTCATAAAGTTCAGTGGAAAAGGTACCATTCGTGTCGTTTTTTAGTAGGAGGTCTAAGTTTGAGGCAGAAAAGTCGGTGTCAGTGGTGTCGTTTATCTCAAGTTCCGGAGGATATATCATGTTCACGTAATCACTAAAATGTTTATTCTTCAGTGACACAACGTCATCTATGTAGCGAAAAGTGAAATTAAAAGACGTTGCCAAAGCCTTTCTCTTAGAACTGAGTAGATTTTGGATAAACTCTGCCTCATTTGAATACAGAAATAGGTCCGCTAGTAGCGGAGCGCAGTTAGTACCCATGGGAATTCCAATAGTCTGCTGGAAAACCTGGCCTCCCAATTCAACAAATATGTTGTCGATAAGAAAATAAAGCATACTAACAACATTGTCTTCAGTGTATTTTTGTTTTGCGTTCGAATCGCCTTTGAAAAAGTATGCAGTCGTGCCTTTAACTATAATGTATTTATACCTGAGATTGCCTGTTTTATCCATAAAAGCATGACGTACAAGATCTTTGAGTTTAGATTTTAGCTTAGCATGAGGTATGGTAGTTTAAAGTGTGGAGAAGTCGTATGTTGAAGGATGATATGGATGATAGCGGTTGTGATTTTAGATTCTCAATGAGGTATTTTGAGTTTTTGAGTATCCCCATCTGATTTACTCCACTACGTGAGTATGCGACATCGCAATATGAATGCAGGCCATCTTTAATTTTTGTGAGTATTAGCAAAAGAACCTTGGAAAGAGGTTTGGTAGAGCACTTAGAAGACCCAGCAATATTCTTTTGTTTGTATGGATATTTGTGTAGTTTGTGAATCCAGTACAGAACAGGAAGATCAGAGTTGACCTCCTTTAACATTTTGCCAAAAGAAAAAACAACAGACTTATGATAAGCCAATATCTCATCGTTGCTTAATGTTGTGTGTATGTAAGTAGGTTACCATGTGTCCTATCCAAACCAAGTTCCTTAGACAAACATTCAAAATAATATGTCTTACAAATGAAGACGATGTTATTACAAGCTTTATCTGCTGGAACAACAACATATTTTTCATGGATCGATTTTTATATTTTCTGAATATATTTTGTTTCTAACCAGGGACAATCATTAGTGACGAGATATTTTTTCAAGTCTATTTATGTCAAAACGTTGTTTTTTGTAGCAAAAATTGCATATTTCCCAATTTTTAAAATATATGAATATATTTCACATTTTGAGAATTTAAACCTCCATAGATTGGAAATTGAACAGGAGAGGATATTTAACATCATTTTTAAAGCATTTATTTACGATTGAAAACGAAGAAAGAGCATATTTGTTTTGACTATGTTAGCTATTTAGCCGTATCTAGCATTTTAAAGGAAAATGCAATCTTAAGCATGCCTCAAATAAATATAATATTCATAAGAGAAAAGAGCAATAATCTGTGTGAGTCGACCTCGTCCCGAATATCAGGTCTAGCTTTTACAAATGAAAGTTTTAGAAAAAAATAAATTTAGAATAGACATGACCTTGGTAAATTAAAGCTACACAGATAAAGAGGGGGGCAAAAATCACGACGGTAATGATTGACAAAAATACCACCAAAACAATATGTAAAATTTTCTTGCCAAAAGTTTTAAATGTGCGCGCAGTCAAAAGAGGAATGTTTTTTAAACGTATTCCTCTGGACACGTGTTTATATATAATGTAGTTTGGTAACTGAACTGGAAATGATCGATACAACATCTATTTTAAGAGATATGATGGTTTTTCTTGTTGACTACTATATATGTCCAACATCAATATAGTTCATAGTAAAATAGCATACAGGTAGACGGGTAAAATCCCGCGCATATGCGATTGTGGTAAATTGTTGTCTATGAAAGAAAGATGAGAAATTTATATTTGATCATTGTTGATGTGCTTTTTTGTTTTTTCAATTTTTATTTCATTTTCAACAAATACAGTGCATACATACATAACAAGACAATATGCTCAACATGCCAAGTTGTAATACACTACAGCAATATGATAAGTAGTGATATCCAAAAAATATAAAGTATTTTAGTAACCATTCTCTATCAATAAAAAACCAACAAGAGCTTGCAGAAAATACAAAAACACAACTCGTTCACCTGACCAAAACCACAGGTCACAAAACTTATCTGCAAACAAATCCAACTGCTGCCACAGAAACCATACTTCAAGCAGAAGGGCCGCCATTAATTTAAGTGAGATCCTAGGTTTGTCATAAAGATCATTTATACATGTGAAATGAATACAGTTTATTGACTTATGCAACACAATTTATTATATATAAAACATGTTTAACGGCCAGTACAACATATAATATGTTGTAAAGCATCTTAAATATTTGTAGTATTTTAACATATACGTATACAGAATACATCAATAATATTTTAACGAACAGACACAAGTACATAACAAAAAACAACAACAACAACAACAACAACAATAACAACAACAACAACAACAATCCTATTCCAGATATGATATTTGTATTAAACTTGACTTTTCGTATTACTCTCTTACATGGGAGTATACAGTCAGGAGCAATTTAAGATTCACCTTGAACTAGGGGAGGATCATGACCAATAAAAGCCTGCCATTCCAACCATCTATCGAAAAGCTGACGCTCTTGTTTTTTCTCAAAAAATATAAATATTTTCTAAATTACATGCTTTAAATTTGTATTTAAAAGCCTCCAAACTTAGTGTCTTGCCTTCAAATTCAATGAGTTTAAATACTGCTTGAGAAAAACAATTAACAAATTGATAATGTTATCAGCTGATGGGTCTCCAAGAATTATACTGGATATAGTAAACACAAATTAAGAATATGATGTGTGTTCTTTGACCCATTGCTGTAAACTTTGTAATAATACAGAAACGACCCTGCAATTGTAATTAAAAAATAATGCTCAGGTGTTTCTTACCAAGCATTGGAGAAACTGCAATTTGGAGAATCTGTTAATTCTATTTTGATCAGAATATATTTTTGGCAGTATTCTATGAACTATTCCAAAATGAAACCATCGCATTTGTGAGTCCTTTGTAACCTTAAATTTTAGGCTATTTATTTTTCCCACAAAGAATATTCTCTATTTATTGCGAGTGAACTTTGCCATCTGGAGATACTCTTTTGTTGAACAAACTGAAAACCTTTGTATATATTCTTAACAACTGTGTGATCAGAAAGAATAACAACAAGTCTTAGATATGTTGGATAGAGTAAAAAATCATTTGGTAATTTAAGTTCTGAAAGTTCCGGCCAAGATTTTTTGAGACCTTCAAAAATAGTAAAAGGTGGATTGAATTCATAAAAATCACAGAATTTGTCATAAGAATAAAAGATTTATATTAACCATTATTTTTTTTAAAAGAGCCAAAGTCTCAAAAACTTTCTTCCAAAACGGGTTAAATTTTATTGCACATTGAAGAATGTAATCATCCCCTACAATAGTAAAAACAAAAAATATTATTGTTTCCAACTGAAAACATCAGAAGCTGGTACCAGAACTCATTTAATGCATTCATTATTCTTCGAACCCAAGTTAGCTTAAGAGAATACATAAAATGTTGTAAATTAACCATTCTTAAACCTCCGTTGTCATAATTTTGAATCATTGTAGCCCTGCTAACTCTATCTATGGGAGACTTCCAAATATATTTGAAAAATAGTTTGTTTTGACTACGCGCACATTTTAAATTTTGGCAAGACAATTTTGTATTATTATTGGGAATGGTTTTTGTCCATCATAACCATCGTGATTTTTGTCAACGTTGCCTCTTTGGCTCTGTAATTTTGATTTACTGAAGTCTTGTCTATTCAAAAATTAATTCTTCTCTTGCGTCCATTAATGACAGCAGCTTCGAGCAAGATTTGGGGTTTGCGACGGGGTAATACACACAGAGTTTTTGCTCCTTCCTCTTATAAATATCATATTTGTCATGATTCAGGTTGCATTTTTGTATTTTAGAAAATGTGAGGAACATTAAATAAGTAAAGGAAAAGTTAGAACAATTGAAGTTTGAAAATGTTTGGAATTGTAACTATAAACATATATATCGTTGATTAACAATATGATCGTAGTCCACAATCGCTTTCAACTCAAGAATTTAAACATTTCAGGGGGCGCCACTAGGGGGCAAATGGAGGGGGGGGGGGAGAGAGAATTGACACAATTTCAAAAATCTTCTTCTAATAAACTACAATGCCAAGTGCTTAATGCTTTGGTTTGAAGTAACTTTAGGGCATGGAGAATCAATGTTGTTCAAGGGGTGACCCTGGGGTCAAAGTTCAACACTGTATATATAGCGAATATGTTAACTTTCACATTTTTGTCTTCATGTCAAAAGCAACTGGACCAATTTAATCAAAACTTCAAAGTAGGCATTGCTAGTAGGAGGAGTTTCAGACTTGTTCAAAAAATAAGGCCCGGCCTCAAGGGGCGCCACTAGAGTATGTCGTAAACTTTTCAAATTTTCAACTTTTTCTCCTAAACCACATGACCAATTTCATCAAAACTTGGTAAGAAGTATCCCTAGGGGAAGGGGATTCAGATACCTTCAAAGAAAGGGAATCGGCCCTCAGGGTAGGGCACCACTACTGGGGCCAAAAGGAGAAAGTTTAAAAAAAAATCAAAAACCATCTTATAAACTAGAAGGCCTAGTGCTTTATGCTTTGGTTTGTAGTAAACTTTAGGGCATGGAAAACCAACTTTGTTCAAGGCATGACCCTTGGATCAAAAAAAAGTATTCAAATGCCAAGCCAAATGCAGTTATATTAGGGAATAGTTGAACCATATTTGTTCCAGACTTGTCCCAGGGGTTAAAAAGGTTATGCATTTCGGGGTCAAAGTTCAACACTGTATATATTGCAAATATATTAACTTTTAACAAGTTTCGACTTCTTTTCCAACACTATTAGACCAAAAGTGGATGATGTCATCCTTAGGTAAAAGGGGGTACATATTTGTTCAAATGAGTGAGCTCAGTACTCATGGAAGGTCACTTAGGAGCAAAAGGCGTGACCCTAGAGTCAAAAGTATTCAAATGCCAATCCAGATGGACATTAAGGCTTCATGAGCCTCTTATTTTTCCATGTGTTTTAATCATTATTTACAATAAATATTTTGATATACAGCAACATATGGGAAATCTATCAAGCAGTTTTTTCTGATATTTCATTTTTTCTGCAATTTTACTTATACATAAATTCGATCTTACAAAAGTGTACAAAAAGTATAACAGTTTGTTTTTTTATAAAGTTTAGTACCTTTATGCTGTTAAATAATTCTAAGGTTTCATTTGCGATTTTTAGTAAATTATATTGTTGCATTGAAATGAATTTGTGTTGAAGTTTACCAAATTTCTCAAAAAATGGATTTTCACAAAAAGCTAACGTTGAATTTGTCTCAAAACTCAGCAAAGTATTTATCCCTGAACAGTTAAAACTTACCATTTCTGTTTTATTTCCCATTAAACTCCACAAGTAAAATAAGATTTTTTTTCGAAATAGTCCCCATGTTTCGCCAGTCCTGGAAATGTGTCTTTATTGTTTTAAATAAAGATAATGTGTAAATTGACATGTCTGTTAGGGCAATGCGACTCTCTATTGCAGATTCGGCCTTCTTAAAAATGCCTTTTTAAATTTTTAAACTTTACCATAAAAAACATTCAGAGGGACAAGAGGAATAGTTATTGCGCTGAAATATTTGAAATCATACATGCAATATTATAATCGAATAATTTCATAATTCTAATCAAGAAATATAATACTTAAGCAATTATGTGTCTTTCTTTTTAGCAAGAACGATGTGCAACCATGATATACTTTGTTTATAATTTGTGTATTTTGAGGAAATACTTACGCGAGTTATCCAAATATTGACATCTGTCGCCATAGTAATTCCAAAGATACACCAGATAACCTACGTATGTCTTTTCCGAGTTTGGTTTTGTTTTGCCAAATCTTCTACATGCGCATTTGCTAACACCGTTATGGATAACACAACGACCATCATTTTGGCACTTCAGATTTTTGCATTCGGCTAAAAAAATGGTTAAATATTAACACAATAAATAGAATGAAATTAAAACCGAACACTTGACAGAAATTGGAGAACGAGAAGATCTGCATTGAAATCATTAAGGTGGACTGTTTTCATACAAATCCAGTCCGTCGTCGTCCGTCCGTCGTAGCAATTTCCTCATTTTCTACTTCCTCTCTAAAACTACAGGACCAGTTTTATCCACACTTGGTAGGAAGTATCCTTAGGGGAAGGGGATTACGATTTGTTCAAGTGATGGAGCTAAGTTCCCAGGGGCACCATTCTTGGGCCATAATAGGGGAAGATTTTACAAAATTTCAAAAATCTTCTAATAACTGAAAGGCATAGAGCTTGAAATGCTTTGGAATATAGTAACTTTAGAGCATGGAAATCATGTTTGTTCAAGGCGACACCATCGGGTAAAAAATAGGTTACACGAGTCAAGATTCAGCACTATAGCAAATATGTACGTATAGGCCTATTTCATCCAGATGGACGTTAGGGCCCAATGAAACCAGGTAAATCACAAGTAGCCTCCAACCAACCAAAATAGTGAGCTTACCGTGTCCATGACCTACAGCTATGCTATAAATCAACCGCTTTAAACGGAATATTACAAAAGACCAAGATAAAACAAGAGCATCGCATAGCGGAGCATTATACGCTCGAAATATAAGTTCAAAAGGGCCATAAATATCTAAGTATATGATATGTCTTATGATTCCCATCACAACCGCCGAATATCAAAAAGATTCTGTCGAAAACTGTAGGACAAGTTGCGGTCACAATGTTCAACCAACAGACGGACGGACAGCGAAAATTCGCGGGCGGATAAACAAAGTGACTAGGAAGTCAGGTGGAGGGGCCTGCTGTTAGGACAAACACTCCAACCAACAACACGTTATTCAATATTTAAAAAAAAATAAAAAACACATTTTTATTTTATTTGTGAATTTAGAATAAAATTTTTCAAACATATTGAATTCCATCTTCGCAAACCACCTAAGACGAACCACTTCGTTTATCATAGTGACATTTAGTGTGGCGCAACTTGACTTGCGAAAGATGAGATGGTTAAATCCCCGTTTTTATCAGTCCTGAGATGAAAATTAACAATGAACTTGTGCACCATGATTTTGTTTTCTATAATAATTGATTTATTGGTAAATTGTTAATTGTAAAGAAACGAATTTCATGAGCATTCGCCATTATATAAAGCAGTAATGTTGAACAATAAATCGTGATTATATTTTAGATATGATTGATAAATCTTAACCATGCACTGACAATAGTCTGAATGTGTGCGCCGTGAACTTATTCCTTACATGAAGGGGTGCAGACGAGAAATGGGTACTTACGCAATTTGTTCCTCTCAAAATTGCAGGCCGACGCTATCATGTGCCGTGTTCTTGTTCCTTACATGAAAGGGTGCAAATGAGAAAAGGGTACTTACGCAACAAGTTCCTCTCACGACTACAGGCCGATGCTTCGTCGAACATGGTTAAGACAACCAAGAAACACAGGAGAATAACACCGTTACGTGTCATGATCTCTTTCCTTTTCTGAACTGTCGACGATCACTTCGCCAACACTTTATTTAAAGCAATGTTTTGCCATGCTGTCTGTAACAGGTTTATCATGAAGTCAGCATTTACTCATCGCAACTGTTAAAAAGAAAGAAAGAAAAAACAATTCCATCTGTGACAAATGTAGACTTTGAAGAAATTTTGAAAAAATAATTGTGTACTCTGCTAAACCATCTTCATATACGTGGAATGTTTATCGAATTGTTTTAAAATGTTTGTCTGCTCGTTAACATGCGAGGTAAGATAATTAGAAATACAAAGATGCAATAACTAGCATCATGAGAGTATTACAGCATTGTGGTAAACGAGCATAGTTATCAGATTTAAAGTTACATATAAACACTAACAAATAGTAAGTTTTGCTAGGTTTTTTGTTGATTTTCAAAATTAGTTATTTTTATTAAGCATACAAAGTTAGTAACTTTTCGTTAATTAAACCTTAAGCTCATGTATATTCACCAAATTACCAAAATTCAAAAATAAACAAAATTTATAATTCGGGGTGAATTTTAAATGACTGACAGACACGAATTTTGGACACAATCCCCTAAATCGTCTCGGTATTGCTCGGGACAGATATTTAGCCATTGTTGTTGTTTTATGTTTATGTTATCGTGTAGAGTTCATTCAGTGATATAGGTGTATCAGGATACGATTTTACCTGTGCTTAGAAACATTGAATTGTGTCATGACTTGTAGATGTGTGCACGAGAATCGCAGGCCATTTGACTGGTATTAATGCTATTTTAAAACTAAACCACTGTCCATCCTAACTTCGTCTGCATACTTATGAGAGATAATGGCCGATCAGGAGGCGGGTCTTCATGAATTCTTCAATATTTCGATGTCTTGAAACCTGTTATCTGACTTATCAAAAATATTCATTTTATGACAGATAATCTAATTTTAACGCTATTATAAATATTTCGTCTTATTAAAGTGATTGCCTTCATCATACCGGAGTGTGTATGTCACTTTAGGGAGACAAAATGTATATAATGTATTATCAATATACTACTAAACTAACATAAATATCAGTTTGTTTGTTTGCTTGTTTGTTTCATTGGGGTTTAGCGTCCCTTAACTCATGTATAGGTCATATCGAGACGGTGTTTGCTTGTGACAGTGCGCACTAATGGCCACTTTATAGTGCTGTCTAACTTAAGTATCACGCCGCAGACACATTGACATGATACTTCGGTCACATAATACTGACACCGAGCCAACCAGTCCTTCTCCTACCCATTAATGCTGCGTGTTAAGCAGGGAGCGAGAAGAGTGCCCAATTTTAACGTTTGGGGATATGGCGTCACCAGGATTCAAACCCGCGATTGCGGATTCTCTTCACCAGTGTACCGACACGAGGCGAACACGCTAACCACTCAGCCACCGCGTCGGTAACTTAACTATCAGACTTAAGGAGACAAAATGTATATTACATTGATATATAACCATCATTTCTTAATTGGAGCAGGCGGCGCACCGGACTGTTATAGAAGTTTGCGTAGAACTGGGCGTTACACCAATCGAGACTGAAAAGAGAAATATTTCCCGTGCTTTGGTTGTACGTGACACAAGAAATTTAAAGACGGATTTGAAGAGACAAAACCAGAAGAGAGGCCGTACAGCCTCGATCCCACACCAATGAATTTTGCGCTTTTTCTGTACTCACTATCTGCAATCAGTGTTAACAGGTCAGCGATTTTCAGAGTTGGAAGAAACTTTAAATACTTGGAATTTTAGGCCGATTAGATAACTCTTTGTTTTATAATATTTTTTTGCAAGATGGACAGAGACACAAAAATGTATCGATCAGTATTGGCATAATGGGGAATACTTCGAGAAACAATCAACAGCATATTCAACCATATCATTTTTAAAGTAAATTACAATTTTAAATGTTGAGAAACATTCACGTAACGTTCTGTTTCTTTTTACGTTTATGCTGCGCCGGGCGGTTTGATCACGTGTAAGTAAATTTCTTAAATTATGTTGTTCAAATTTTGAAGAAAAAAAATGCCTGTGGAATTATTATTAGTTTAATTATGATATTAACATTTGTTCAAAAGTTATAAATAAAGTCTACGGTATTTTTGGACAGCCCTCGTAGCTTTGCTTAAATGCTTACCTATTAACAGCACATTCTTTGTCACGAGTACTTAAACTTGCATTGAGATAAGTAGCATATGAAGCTAGGTCAAAGGACAATAGATATATAATTTTCATAAATCGTCAAGTACATACGTTTGTGTTGTTGCTTCCATGTGCTTGAAACATGTCGTAAAATGTACTTGTCGGTGTCATATGTACAATTAGGCCATAGTTGTGTTTTTTTCTGTTTTGCGTCCTTTCGTTTTTCAAAAACCTACCAGCAAGCAAGGGAAAAAAGCACACACAGGAAAAAAAAGGATCATTCGACAAAGTTTGATTTATATTAAAATAAAAACAGGCCTAAAAAGCACCAGATGCCCGACTTTCCCTCGATTATTTTCGTGTGAAGATGCTTGCGTAAATATGAGTCTTTTCCGGAAAGCTTTCCGGATATAAGTATTTTGCCGATCTTAATAGCCCAGACTTAAAAAAAAAGTGTGTGTTTGTTTTTCACCAGCTATGCCTAAAAACCTAACCGCACGCGGACGCAAAACAGAAATAAACACAACTATGGCCTTACTTTGAAAGTAACACTGGCTACAGAGTTATGCTACTAGTAGGACCCCTAAGTCAGACAATTTGAATGGTAGAGGCCGGATGAAATCAACATGTCCTTCGGAAGGGGACGGAGAGGTCAAACAAATGTCGACACTAGGGCCGTAGCCTGGGGTAAGTCGGTGCGGAGGGAGGGTGTTTTGACAAAACAATTGTTTTTTCTGCCGTACACAAATATTTTCTGATGTGCCAGGAATGTTGTCATGGAAAAAATTGCAAAATGCCCCCATACCCCGCGGAGTAATATAAAGTCAAAATGAAAGTTAACATAATTTATTGTCAAGAACATATTATATAAATGAAAAAGGTATTTTGCAACAGGAAAATCGATATTAGTACAATTAATGTCCTGACTTAAAATGAAATAATTTCGACTATAAAATTCATTATTAGTATTGCGTTACTAATCATACCATAAGTACTGCCACACATACACTCCACACATCATACACACGTTTTATTTATGAATATTCATGTGTTCTTTATTTATGAATATTCATATGATTTTTATTTATGAATATTCATGTGATCTTTATTTATGAATATCCATGTGATTTTTATTTATGAATATTCATATGAGTTTTATTTGTGAATATTCGTGTAAATCCTTATTTATAAACAAGTAAAATAAAGTAAAGAAATGTTTGTCATCTAAATCATCATCCACATCATTGTGATAAACAGTTTAAGACCACTCAAGGGAATTAAGAAAAGTGGCCTTTATAGACAGGTGACCTTAAAATACAGGTTCAAAATAGTTGAAAAATGAAGAGAAGGGATCTACACACTCTGGCCTTTTAAGACAAGTGGTTGTTATAAAGAGGTGACCTTTAAAGAAAGGTGTATCTGTATATTAAGTAACGATCATAACACTGAAACATGCAATATGCTAGACGCGTGAACACCGGCCATAGGACGACTCATCAGACACCGTGACGTCATCATCATACAGTTTCTTCATAGGAAAAACACGAACAGGCACATGTTGTACGTATCACATATCAAAGTCCCTTAATCAGCAAACAGTGTGTTTGTGTGTATGTTACATCGATTTAAACTTATCTTACAAACGGATGATTCTCCGTATGTCCGATATATATATACATATATTAAGATAGACAATTATATTATTAACACTACAAATTAAATTTGTTTGTTTGTATTAGGGGTTATTGTCCGATCAACAGCTAAGGTCATTTACGGACGTGCCAGTTTTACTGGTGGTGGAAACCGGAGTACCCGGAGTAAACCACCGACCTACGGCAAGTCACTGGCAACTTTCTCACACTAGGCCGCCTCGGCAGGGAATCGAACCTAAAAGGTGAAAGGCTCTCATGATTACACGTCGGCGACTTTAACCACTAAGCCACCGCGGCCTCAATAGTCCATCTGGACCGAAGGTCCAAGGTGGACTTTTCTCATAAAAATCCCGTCCAAAAGGGGCAAAATTGACAAAATTTGACAAAATTCTTTTTCTAATAAACTAGAAGGCCTTGAGCTTAATGTTTTGGTATGTAGTAACTTTAAGGCATAGAGAAACAAGTTGTCAAAAGCGTGATCCCGGGGTCAAATTAGGTTACGCGTGTTGGGGTGAAGTTCAAGACTATATATATAGCAAACATGTTAACTTTTCACATTTATGACTTCTTGTCCAAAAATATTGGACCAATATCATCCAAACTTGGTAGGAAGTATCCCTAGAGGAAGGGGATTGAGATATATTCAAATGAATGGGGGCACCACTAGGGGGCCAGAAAGGGGACAATTTGACAAAATTTCAAAAATCTTCTAACAAACAAGAAAGCCTAGAGCTTAATGTTTTGGTTTGTAGTAACTTTAGGGCATAGAGAACCAACTCTGTTCAAGGCGTGACCCTAGGGTCAACAGTTTTCAAATGCCAATCCAGATGGACGTTAAGGTCCCATGGGTCTCTTGTTTACATTTGCGACTTCTTTTCCTAAACCCCTGGACCAATTCCATCCAAACTTAGTAGGAACTATCCCTAGGGAAAGGGGATTCATATTTGTTCAAATGGATGGGCTGGGCCCCATGGGGGCACCACAATGGGGGCCAAAAGGAAGAAAATTTGACAAAACTTCAAAAATCCTCTTCTTCTAATAAACTAGAAGGCCTAGAGCTTAATGTTTTGTATGTAGCAAATTTAGGGCATGGAAAATCAAGTTTGTTCAAGGCGTGACCCTGGGGTCGCGTTATTTGGTCAAAGTTCAACACTAGGGAAAATGTGTTAATTTTTCTTATTTTTGTCTTCTAGTCAAAACTACTGGACAAATTTCATCCAAACTTGGTAGAAAGCATCCCTAGGGGAAGGAGGATCAGATTGGTTTTCTTCAGACGATGAGGTTTGGCTCCCAGGGGGCGCCTTTTTGGGGAGGGGGGGGCCAAAATGTGCAAAATTTAACTAAAATTTCAAAAAATCTTCTGATAAACTAGATTGCCTAGAGCGTAATGCTTTGGTATGTTTTCTATGAATCGAGCGCATTCACAACAAAACAGAGTTTCCAAGGCCGTATCGTAATGGAGGTAAATAAGATAAAATGCCTCACTTTTGAAACGACAACCAAACTTGAGACACATTTTTTTTCTGCAAAATTCTGTATTTTAATGATTACATGCGAGGTTCAAGCAATAAATTATATAACGTTCACACTGCTTATCCATTCGGAAGAAACGATTGAAGCTTTAACCGTAGCATCGGGAGGTTTTGGTTGAATAGAGATGAACTTCAAGATTGCCACTTGTTTTGTTATCGAGTTGTAACTACATGTACTACAAATCGAACTAGATGTACGCAATCACAGATGTGCATATACCCGCACTCAGCAACCCTTCGAAAAACCCCAATAAAAACATGCACAATGACATTTGAAAAAAATATATCTTTAAAAAAGTTTTTTGACATGTTTTGCTGTTTCTCCCTAAAA
>JAUMGZ010163557.1:0-15919 GCA_032359645.1 Pododesmus macrochisma
TGGTAACCTTATCCACTATTTGAAAAGGAGCAATAGTCAAGAGTCACTTGACAACTGGACAAAGGCAATTTCAACATGAAGCGCTATTGCGCTTTATAAACTTGCCTTTGCCCAGTTGGCATTTTTATCTCCCATGAATGTCATGCCAACTGAAGGCAATTCAATGCTTAAAAAGATAATGCACATTTCTAACACATATTATATAGAATTATTCAAGCAAATGTCTATTGTATCTTAAATTAGAAATGCAAAAACACAAGTCAAATATACAGCTGATAATGGTTAGCAATGTCAACAAAGGTCAGAATTCATTTAACCAAAATTTCTATTACTTTGAAGGTACATTAAAACCTGTCTATAAAGACCACCCAAAAGACCACAGCCAGAGAAAAGTGGTCTTTATATGGAGGTGGTCTTTATATACAGGTAAAAAGTGTTATTAGACTTAAGTGACCATATTTTAGTGGTCTCTATGTACAGATGGTATCTTTATAGAGGTGGTCGCTAGATTAGGTTACACTTTACAGAACAGTCCAGGACTTACCCTTTGACACATAATTCAATGAATCAGGGAACGAGGGCTTCGTTTTCTTTCTGTTCGAGTAGGCTGGACTCTTCTTTAGGTTATTATTAGTCAGAGTGTAATCCGAAGGTCCAGGACGCTTTTGGTTTTCTATAATTAAAAATAAACATTGCTGATTTAATGGTGTCGGGTACTGCAAACATACACATTTCAGCGGTATTCTTATTTTGGCACTTTTTGCGCCGACATTAAAGGATCAATTCAAGTATAGCGCTAATATTTAACATATAGATATAAAACAAGCATTTAGCATATTGCAGCAACAGAACATTTCGTCAACGTCATGCTCTTGGATTGTATGTAATATTCAACATTACTATTGACAGTTATTTTTAGATTAAAAGTGTTCGAGTGCATCTTTTTTATTTTCTTACGCGCGTAAATAGTGCTACAACATACTGATGAATTAAATGTTATAGACGAAGCACCTGATTTGATGTTCAATTCTCTTACGGTTGAAATTAGCAAACGTTTATTCACATACAACTAATCAAACGCTAAGAAGTTATTCTAGGACTAAAAAAGGTTCTAAATAAGACAACATTAAACATGATGTGAGCTTTACATTCAATACCCTGATTTTCGAAACGTCAGAACGTCACGCGTGTGAGCTTTGTATTCAATACCCTGATGTTAGAAACGTCAAAACGCCACGCGTGTGAGGCTTACATTCAATAACCTGATGTAAGAAACTTCAAAACGCCACGCGTGTGAGCTTTACATTCAATAACCTGATGTAAGAAACGTCGTAACGTCACGCGTGAGAGCTTTACATTCAATAACCTGATGTTAGAAACGTCGTAACGTCACGCGTGTGAGCTTTACATTCAATAACCTGATGTAAGAAACGTCATAACGTCACGCGTGTGAGTTTTACGTTCAATACCCTGATGTTAAAAACGTCATAACGTCACGCGTGTGAGTTTTACGTTCAATACCCTGATGTTAAAAACGTCATAACGCCACGCGTATAGTACTGATATGGATGAACATATTATGGTTACCTTGTATAAAATTAAAGCTTTAAAAGGCCATCTAATGTTTTCGATTAAACAAAATAATGTGATGTTTGATCCAAATTTAAAACTTGCAACCGAGCCATGTTAATTTTTCGTCCATGTTGAAACTAAAAACTACAATAAACAGCTTTTCGGGTTTCTTATCTTCATGTTTCAGTACAGTGCATATCTTGCACAATGTTAGAATATGAATGATCTGATATGAAAAAATCCCTTGGTAACAACATTAAGTCATAAGTCATTTCATACATGTTTATAACACAACTAGATATATTTTAAATGTGAACAAAGTTCATTACATTAGATAAACATTTATTTAACTCTACAAAATGTATATATGTGATGTTTTAAACGTTTTGCATGAAGCTTTTGATTTGAAAATAAATAATAAAAAACTACACAAATGGTATACAGATGTTTTTGAATGAAAAAACACATGCTTGAATGAGTCACTCGAATTTTGTTTTTTTATGTTTGTAAAAGTATCAATAATTTGACAATACATGTTCAAATGTAATTTAAGCAAAATACGAAACACTCATGATCAAATGTTATCAAAAATAAACAAAATAAACATGCAGTAGTCATGCACACTCTCTCAATACACAACTCGTGCAATTTCTGACACATCACACTTTCGCTTCGATCGGAAACAAGCCAAAGAAAGAGAGTTGAAATACAAAACTCATGCAAATTATGTCGCATCATATTTTCGTTTCAATCGAAAACAAGCCAAAGTAAGATAGTTGAAATACAAAACTCATGCAAATCATGCCGCATTATATTTTTGTTTCAATCGAAAACCAAACCAAAGAAAGAAAACTTCTCATATGATGCAAATGAACGACCATCAGGAGCATTATGTCAGTAATAAAACAGCTGATTACATCATGACATCTATTAAAACATCACACATCGTCACCTCCTCCATCAGTGTCTTGCACTCGTTCCACGGATTTTCCTATTTCTGGTAACTTCGAGTAGTAGCTAAGGTGAAGACCAGCAGCACGACCAGTATCCATTTCGTCCTCTTGATTTTGTTCTTTTGCAGCATCTGTCACCACCTCAATACGTGTCTCTCTGGCTGGTCCAAAGGATATCCCTGTACCAACGCTGCTTTGTATGTCGTAGGCCCCCGGACCAGGAGTACCATTGTCCATTTCCTTAACTAGGTCTACTGTCCCGTTTGGTCTTTGTATCTGCTGAAAATTGTACGACCTTGAACTCTTGAATGCCACTGCTGGGTTGCTGAAGTAGTAAACGTAGTTATCGCCATTTTTCTTTTGTGTGTTGTAGTTGGCCGACGTCGGAGGGTATGACAATGCGACTTTTGACTTCTTCCTTTTTGCTAGTTTCGTTAGACCTTTATGTGTGCTGAATGTCGAGGGTAAATTGTATGATCCTGGTCCAGGTGTGTTGTTAACAAGCTTGGGTAAAAGGAACACTGCGTTGTTCTTTTTTGCATCATTGAACAAGGTGCGTCTGTCACCTTTCATTGAGACACCCTTACCATGGTTATCGACAGGTGTGATATAGTACGAAAGAGGCTTGTACTGCCTCTGAAGTCTCATATAACGTAAGTCGTAATACGACGCTGGTATTGTATCCCGGTTAGTGTTAAACAGATCGAGTCGTCTGCTCTTAAAACTTGTAGAAGGTCCTTTGTAAAGATTCCAAACGTCAAAATGATACAGATTTGGTCCTGGAGTCGGGTCTTGAAGTTTAGAATATGACCGAACTTCTTGGGACTTTTGTGTTGAAAATTTTGTGACTTTGTTTGGTGCTAAATCGGCACCATACTGGGGCAACGGGGTACTGGGGTCGTATTCCGTTACTTCATCATCAAATGTGACTTTCTTTTCCGACATGATGATATTTGTGAACACGAGTATACTTACCGTGAACGTAAAAATGGGGGAGCTGTCAGAAAAATAAATTAAGTACGATATAGTAAATCAACACTGATCACGAAATCATATTTCATAATATGTATCTACAATACACTGGTGTTGTATACATGTAACACCTAAAGTCCTACAATACACTGGTCCTGTAACACCAAAAGTCCTAATAAACACTGGTGCTATTTTACACACACAACGAGACAAAAAATCCCACTAGTGCGATATTGAAGAAAAAAAACCTTCAAAACACTGCATGGTGCTGTGAAACCAAACAAGACTGCATACCCTGGTGTTTTGTAATAAAAAAAGACTGCTCAGCACTGGTGATGGAAAAAAAACATTGGTGCTGTGAAACAAAAGTCCTACAATACATTGGTCCTGTATTACACACACGACACGACAAAACGCAGGCGCTGTATAATAAAACAAATAGCTAAAAACTGGTGCTATTTAAAAAAAAAAACTGAAAAACACTGGTGCTGTGTAACAAAAATGACTTTCATGCTTTACAACACAAAGAGTTTCTACAAAACACTTGGGCTGTATAACACAACAAATCCCTATTAGGGATTTAGCGTCCCTTTAACTCCTGTATAGGTCACACTGGTGCTGTATAAGAAAAAGGCCGCAAAACACTGGTGCTGTATAAGAAAAGGCTGCAAAACACTGGTGCTGTATAAAAAAAAGCTGCAAAACACTGGTGCTGTTTAACACAAAGTTTTTTCTACAAAACATTGAAATGTATTTCACCAAAATGTAATTCTTAAAACTTTAAAAGTTTGTAATGCAAATACATGTAGCTCGCATGTGGAATCTAATATGTTATGGCTTACTATGTTTCACAAAAGGCTCCATAATTCATAAGTCATTGAGGCAAGTGTTAGACTTTATTTGAATAAATTAGAAGAATTGATCACAGGGGATACGTTTTATTGTAGATGATGATACAACTAAGATGTTAAACTTTGGCATTGAAGATGCAAAATTGTAAGGACATAGACTGATATATGCGAAACATTTCAAATTAAACATGACTTAATAAACAATGCTCTGCCAAATGTTTTGTCAACAAAATTCATAAAATGATTTACCTTCCCTTTCAAACCATCTATATGCAAGCGTTATTGGTTTCCTCTGGAATTCTATAGAATTCCTCAGGACATACGCGGCGGGCGAGGGTGTTATGAAAGCTGAAATCAAAACAAACAAAGAGAAATCAGTTGATTGAAAACAAAAAACAAATGTACTTGGCGACATGTAGAAAACATGGAGACAAATGACAAAACCGATCTACAACAAACGAAAAGGTTTTATAACCTAGGATATCACTATTTTCAGACACGGTCTCTGGTTTTCTGAGGATTTCCTACATATTACTCTTTATTGTCTTAAACAGAAAACTTAGCTCGGAGATTGGTTTTTTTAACATTTAAGGTAGTTTTGTATTCTTTTGTTTTCTATTGATAATATCAGTCTCGGTCGTAACTAGGGTATCATAACAGCCGGGAAGCAAACCTTGTAAATTTTATGTATTATTAGAAATACTATATTATTAATATATGATATCTAGTAAATATCAGCCACTTGCCTCGGCTGCCCCATAGGTAGTTACGACCATGGCAGTTAAATGCACCTTATTTTATTCTAATTTATTTATCCTAGCCATGTTTTGATGATGTGAGCGATAAACACGTTCAGATTAAGTTTTCGTATATTTCAATATAGCCATGTTATGATAAAAACAAACTCAAATCAAGAACAAAATATTAACGTCACTTCTCAAATGGAATAATATGTTTAAACGTTAATGAATTGGGACAAGTCCGTTTGATGCAAATGATGATGATATCTGATATATAGAAATAAATAAATAAAAAAATTGTACATTTTGAATAAAATTGGTCATACTGTGTTTAATTTCCTTTCTTTTGGCGGTTAAAGAAACGGACGTTGCCTTGCCAATGGTAGTTCCGAGATCGTATGTATTAGGACCAGGACTGTGTTTGTTTACACCTGTGAACAAAGAATGGTCATAATGTATACATTTGAAATTATGCTCATTTGATTGTCCAAAAGTCAATAGTAAGAATCTATTGATCAATCAAACATATTTATATATAAAAAAAATAAAGTCGGCCTTGTTCTTAAAATATGCAGTCTTAAACAAACATGATGTATATATTCATATCACAATGGTACGAAAGCCAGGAAGGACAAACGGGGAAAATTAAAATTGCTATCTGATACAACTCAAATGTATATGTTCATATCACAATGGTACGAAAGCCAGGAAGGACAACGGGGGAAATTTAAAATTGTTATCTCATTGTAACTAGAAAACGTATTGCCTAAATTATATACCGGAAGAAACAAATGAAGCATTCAGAAATAAGATATGTCGTAGTTAGTGCTGACCGACTGTATTTCATTTATCTTTAATTATCCCAAATTGGCAAAACCAGGATCCTTTTGTCGCATTCATACTCACCTCTCTGTACGCTGGGCGGTGGCGGAAGTGTTCCTCCAAAAGAGTAAGATGGTCCCTGTTGTGTAGCGGTAATATTATAATCACCAGGTCCTAAAAACACAAAACAAGCACACTAACTCAACTTATGTTCTTGGTGTTTTTATAAACACAATTTTCGTTTTGATTAAACATATGTGAATGTACTCGAAGTTCATTATATGAACATCTTTCGCTATACCTGTATCATATTACGTTAGTGAATTCTTCCTATTAAATACGAGTGGCGTCTCGAAAATGGTGGAAATGTACTATTTAATTGTTTGTATTTTGAATGAAAAAGGCCACATCCTATATAATAATCGCAGTGATAATGCATTAAGGCAATACGCATGTGATAAAACTACTTGATAGATTTTTTTTAATCTTTCCCGTGTACATTGCATGTTTCTTGATAAATACTTTGCTAGTGAGAAAAATTCAATGTCAACTTCAGTTTTTTTTTAGAAATTTGGTAAACTTTTTAAATCCATCTCAATGCAACTATAAAATTTACTAAAATCATAAATGAAACCTCAAAATCATGTAACAGAATATAGTTATAATCATTAATTAAACAAAAAATTGTCATACATTTGGTACTTTTTTGTAAAATTGAATTCATTATGTATTATTAACATTTTTGGAAATTTCACAAAAAATGAAATATCAGAAAAACTGCTCGATAGATTTTCCATATTTTGCTTTATATTGAAAACTCTATAGTAAATAAGGATTAATAGACTTGGAAACATTTTTTAATTTTTTAAAAGAAGTTAGTTCTCTGGCATACTACACTGCTTTAATAAAAATACTAATAAACGTCGTTCTCTGCATGGTGTATTGTCCAATTGCGAAGTTTTCAATAGACTGCAAGTTAATTCAGCATTCATATAACAGAATGTTTCTGTTTATAAGAGTATTTTCCAGATAGCACAAGACATTTTCAAAAAATTTATTTACGTAATAAGAATTGTATGAAACATTTCGAATAAAACGTATTTGAAATGTTTTCAAAATGTTTTAAGTAATTTTCAAAACGTTTTAAGAACATTTTAAAAACATTTCATAAAATGTTATGATATGTCAGCTTAAAAAACATTTGTACAACATGTTATAATTTTTTTAAATGTATCAAACAATGCAGGGTAAGCGATATATTAAAATGTTTTATTTTATGTGAGTAAAATGTTGTTAAAACATCTTATTAACTTTTAGAATTACACTTTATTCCCCAAACATTTAGATTACATATTTTGTTATTTCAAAGCAACAGCCATGTGACACGGGCTAAACACCATAGTTTAACGGATACAGACCTGGTATTAAGGCAGGGTGTATTATTCTTCCGGGACATCCAAAAGACTTCTCAGGACCGCGTTTCCAATATCCTGAATTTGGTCTGTAATTTGGACCAGGTGTTCTGAAACCTTCAAACATCATAACGTATTAATGATACTGCTTGTCTGAATATTTAAAGTATCTGGGGACAAAGTAAGACGTTTGTCATTATTTGTGTTCACACATATACTAGATTACAAAGATGACAAACAAACCAATATATGACAAAACATCTTCTTATACAAGAGAAATATAATTATATAAGTATATAACTTAAGACATTACAATTTATAATGAATCGAACAAGTGTGCTCGTGTAGAAGAATTTAGCAGCTATCAATGAACGTAAAAATACAAAATAAGCATATTGAAAAATGGAATACAAATATAACTGATAAATACGGGTTAAAACCAATATATATATATATCTGCTAGGGAATATACTTATGCCAGTAAATTGCTTTCTGTTTTTCTTGTAGTCTTGGGTTTTAGTACCTACCGTGCGTATCCACTGGTTGAACAATACCATTCGGGGGACCGTTATATACGTGTGGGGGTTGCTTCTGTGCTATTAAATGTGTTGGACCATCTGTTCCAAACTTTTTGTGTTCGATATTATATTTGGCAGGGCCAATTTCTGTGCACGATTTTGCAGCTGAAAAACAATGCGTTTAATTTAAGAACAGAAAAATATTAATAAGATAATTTTACTGAAGTCTTGTCTATACAAAACTAATTCTTCTCTTGCGTCCATGAATGACAACAGCTTCGAGCAAGATCTGGGGTTCGCGACGGGGTAATTCACACAGAGTTTTGACTCCTTCCTCTTATAAATATCATATTTATCGGAGGCATGATTCAGGTTGCATTTTTGTATATTTAAACTAAAACAATTTATGTTAAATGTTTGGCTATTTCATGTATCAATAATTAAAGTAAGCCAGATTTGTCATAGCCTTGAGCCTTGATATGTTTCAACATTAAACATCTGAGTAATGAGTAAAGTTCATGGGAAACGAACAAACGTAATGAGTATAAAGACACGTGCAATACATGCACGACCAAAATGTCCCCATCGTTTTAGTTCAAGTTCCGTCTTCATATCACAGTGATAGTAACTGGGTCACTAAATCATTCGTCCCTCAATTTTGCAGTAGACGGTGTAATTCTTTGTTTATGGAGTAGCCTAGCTAATGGTGCTTTTGTGGTCTACGGTCTTAAAAACGGAGATGTTGGTCTATATGTTTTGTTAGTACACCCCTGTCAAACAATCATACTTTTCAAATACAGATAAAGACTCGTCTGAACTCATTACTGACTTCACAGTATATGATCTGTACCACACTGAACACAGCAACATTTAGTTGGTTTTTATATAGATATAGATATATATCAGTGAATGTAATTCAGCTTATTTTAAAATGAAATTAAAATAAAAACAAAAACATGAAAACTTAGCTGGCGAAAAGACAAGTGTTAAAGTCATACAAACCTTCTTCGTCGAAATAGCTATTTTTACACCGACTCTTGAGAGTTGAAGTTTTCTTTTTCCAGATGAGATCCCCTTCAGTTCTGTAGTCGGAGGGACCCGGGATACCGTTATATTCGCTGTTCTGTTTGAATTTACCAACAATGCTGTACTGCGGTTGACTGCTTTTGGTCAACCTTATTGATGGGGAATAATCGGCTGGTCCCGGTTTAGCATTCCCTGAATTTAAAGAACCACATTTAAAGAATGTGTGTGCAAGCATGGACATTCTGTTGTTCGCAAAATGTGAAGAAAACTTTGATAACATTAGCAAGTTGCAAGAGACAGCCATGTAAACTGCACACTATTCAATCAATTTTCACCCGCAAGAGCCACAGAGCTTTATCGGAACAACGACCCTATCCACGGTTGAGCCAATTCAAAAATCAGTATCCGTCCCTTACAAATATGTTTACTACTTTTCTGACCACAATGTTTTTCATAAACTTGTCTTTTTGTTTGCTGTTTACATGACCCTTGCGATACTTTCCATAGTCGGACTCGTGTCTGTATTTAGCCTTAAATGGAGTTTCCGAGTAGTATATATTGTCGATGTAACTATGATTATTATTAAACAAACACATTTACCATATGATTATAGTGTTATTCAATTGCATAAAGCCATTACATTTAAGCAATAAACTGCATAGATATTGCACGCGCGCCATGATAAGTTTGTCTATGGCACATGCTGCAGCTATACCAGTAGGTCTGCAACATCTATGCAGTTTACTACATACATTTTCGTTTGTCATTAAATTAGAAACATTAACAATGAATTAATAGTTAATAAGGTGTTTAAAATCAATGTTTCCTGTGGGACTTTTTTACGCGCATTCACATGTCTTGAGCGAGATCGCGGTGCTTTGGCACATCCTGCAGTTATGCTCCCATAACTGAAGTTGCTCATTTGAAGGGATTGCCACACCAAATGAAAATATAATTATATAATACGCAACACGTTACATATAGCTTCAAGCTGTTTTGATTGGCTGCATGGCAAACACTCATTCTGTTCTGATTGGCTTTGACTTTTTTATGACGTCATGTAACAATGATATGACGTAATATTTCATTGTTACGGTCAAGATCTTTACACATTTTAAAGCAATCAGAAAGAACGCTTTTAATTAATCAATCTGATAAAAATCATATCCTTCTACCAACTCCTTCTACCGACTCTATGTAGAAGTAGGATATGGTTTTAATCAGATTGGCTTTTAATTTTAGTCATTTGATAAAGAGATTATGAAATCCGTTTCGATTTCGTGAGATTTATGAAACGAGTCATGATTTGTTCATGCTCGCTGTGGTAAAACATTCATGACTCGTTTCGTAAATCTCATATGAAATGAAAACTCGTTGCAGATCCTCTTTTTATGAACGAAGTTATTAGACGGGTATCGCCATTCGAGTTAAATTTGATAAGTATTGATTAAGGATTCACACAGTGTTAACTGTGATTCTCCTGTGTGTTTTGATTATGACACCGTCAACAACGGCAAAGGAAATGGTATATTTATTGTAAAATATTTGTGCATGATTAAATTTCAATTCTGAATATCTTAATCTTTCTTACTGTCAAAAGTAGAATTTTGTTTATAAAATGACCACAACATTAATGACATTATCATTACAGAGATACATACACTTCATCACTTAAAGAAAGTTCAACTCACGTAGTTCTGTCTATAGGTCCTTCAAATAAACTTCCGAATGGGTTGTACCCTTGTCGAAATATACGATTTATGTGCAACTTACAAACCACATACATGAAATCTATTCCTATATAAGTGATCTTATATAACAAACATTTATCAAATTTTCAGACTTTTGCCAAAACATTTGACCTGAGCCAGTCTTTTACAAACGATATGTGCATGCTTTAACTGTGAATGTTTTGAAAATTAATTTTTACATTTAAAAATGTTGTAAAGATATATATGAAGCCATTCAAAGGTTACATTATGTTATCCTTGACATATGGTGTTAAATTATACCATATGTCTACCAGCACAGTATAGACCAAACACAGCATGCCTAAAAACGGTGCATTTACCATTGTTTATAGACAGTATTTATCTCATAGGTGGCAGCGTATTGTTATAAATTTTACAACCGAGTTGATGATGTTGCAATATCTATGCACGAGGCTGTACCGAGTAATGATTAATGATAATATATTGTCAAAAACAATATAAGGACTATCTCACATAGCAAAAATGAAAAAATATTAAAATTTGCTTATGACAAAAACAAATAGTTCTTCCATTTTTTCGAACGTCTAATACAAAAATATGTAGAATGACGTCATCAAATGTTTCGGCGTATTTCTTTCACATTTTCGTGGCTTTAACGTCGTAATAAAATATAAATATATGATGGTCTGTTTGTTAAATCACGAAGTTAGAGAAAAGTTATCAACTAGTTCCTCACTTTTCCGACGTTCTGATTGATTGATTTTGAAAATTAAAATCGAACAGAAAAATAATCACGATAACACGATGACATTGACAAAAGGTTATCAAATTTCTAAAACGTGATGATGTTTGACACATATATTTCAATCTTAATAACACGAAATAAATAATTAATGCTATGGCGTTAACAAATACGTTATAATCTCAATAATGTTATTGTGTTAACAATTGCATACGTACATTTCAGTCATGCGATTGTGCTAACAAATACATACTTATCGCAATAACGCAGCTTAGTTAAACCACCATGTCCGGCTTTATTTTAAAAGACCTGACAATTTTAATTCAGTCGAGAGATAAGTACTAACACACCGCTTGGGCTACCAAGTTTTAAGTTCCTCATTGTAGATATCACAGTATATATATGGTCCGTACTGTAGTGAACACTTTAATTATTGACAATATGGATCATCTTACTAAATACTTTATAGAGACGTATATTAAGTTACTGTCTTTGTCTCTGCCTGATTGACAATGACGTGGCTAAATGTGTATGCACATATCTATCAGAATATAATATTGGATTATAATATTTAATTATAATCATGATACACGTGATTTGAACTTCTGGATAAAATGAAACAACAAAACGTTCCATTGTACACGTTCCTATGACACGTCGAGCAATTACGTTATTAAATATATAATATTATTATCAAAAAATAATGTATATATGTGTTAATATGAGTTTTCTAACAACACGCACAACTATATCAACGTTGTAGACTTAAACTGAGCTTCTTACGTGTGTATACACATTTATTTAATAATATATACAAATATTTACACAATTGACTATTATTATTATTTGTTGCGTTTTAATTTTAAATTAGATTAACCATGTACATGTGTAGTGTTATCATTATATTAGTGATTTTTTTTTATTCACAAAATCTATAATCTAACACATGAACAACTTATAACTTATTTGTTACGAAAAAAGAAGAAGTAGTCTACGGTACCGTAATATACGATTAAATCACGCTCTGCGTCACCGGGTTGCCATTTAAATATATGAATATTTGTAAACCAATGAATATTTGTAAACCAATGAAGCTTTTATTTACAAAGACAATTGAACTATTCGCGCGTAGAAACACATTAAAAAGTAGAAGAGGCAAGTTAATATGTCATGGGTACATGTTATACATTACATTAAAGATATTGTATATCTAGTATAGAGTATTGAGCTAACGTGAGTATAAACCATTCTGTTGCCAACCAAACTTCACCAATCAAACTAAATTTAACATTAAATCGAACTTCTCCGATCATAATTAAATCTGGACTCACCGATCAACTTTGATCATCATTAAACCTGGACTCACCGACCTTAAACCTGGATTTACTGATCAATTTAGATCATTATTAAACCTGGATTCACTGATCAATTTAGATCATCACTAAACCTGGATTCACTGATCAATTTAGATCATCATTAAACCTGGACTCACCGATCAACTTTGATCATCATTAAACCTGGACTCACCGATCAACTAAGATCATTATTAAACCTGGACTCACCGATCAACTAAGATCATTATTAAACCTGGAATTACTGATCAACTTAGATTATCATTAAACCATTACACCTCGAAGATCAACTTAGATCATCATTAAACCTGGACTCACCGATCAACTTAGATCATGATTAAACCTGGACTCACTGATCAACTTAGATCATCATTAAACGTGGACTCACCGAATAACTAAGATCATTATTAAACCTGGAATTACTGATCAACTTGGGATCATCATTATGTTTACATTCACCGATCATCAAGTTAGTTTCACTATATTTCACCTGGCTTTACCGATTCTTTCAATCTACAGAAAATGTTGTATCACCAATCAGTCGAGCGACACCACAGTTGAGCAAGTACATGTAGCTACGGGATAGTTCCGTGTAAATAAAAAAATGACCGGTCCGTTGTTTTTCACGTTTTGTTAGTATATATATATTATGTGTAACGGTGTAAATGTATAACCCGACTCCCTTTTTCGGTTAATGTTTTATCTTTCCTTGTTAACCCGGATATACATTTTTCTTCGTCGCGGTGGTTTATATTAACATCGCTTTAGGGTAGGGGGGAGGGGCTATAAATTTAGCATCGTGAGAAATAAACCCAATGTTTCAACAACAAAACCTGACAAACAAAAAAATACATCTTTATACTACTTTGATACTAGTATAGTTCTTACCTAACGCTGTTAGTGGAGTATCGCCGATGTATTCTCCCATGGCATTACGTGTAGCTGGAAATATAATGTAAAATAATTTTTTTTAGAGCGGCAGAGGATATACGAAAACTCCAGAGGGCGGGTGAGAAAAGGGGACCCTCGGACGACCCAGACGACCACGGGCCAACAAGTTCTTATAATTCTGTCTGGTTACATTTATACAGGGATACAGGCATACCTGTCGTTTAAATGACTTTATGAGCATGTCGCAGATTCTACTCACAAAAACTGTGTAGTATAAGTTTGATCGGGAAAAGATTAAATCCCTTGTTATATTTTGACAACTGCATATTTAATTCTCATTTCAAATATCATAGTCCAATTTCACCAATAATAATGAATTTATACAGATCGATAAAATATAATCTAAAACGCTATGAAAATTTCATAGCTCTACAAGTTTTTCTTTTTGAACCATAATTTGATTCGTTATACTGGTGATTGATTTTTACTTAGCGGGAACAGACCTTGGTGAAGTAGTAATTATATATTGTGTTTCATGCATGGCAAGTTACACCTGGATGAATTTTATAATATACAAACCTTAGTGATGACACCCACCCGTCGTTATCATTTTTAGAGGCAAGTTATCGACAATGGAATGGTTTGATATACGAGATACATTTATGATAAAACGTAATAGTTGTGAAAAGAATACTTACCTAATTTTTTCTTTATTTTCATACTCTTTGACGTAGATGCCGTTGGCTCATTTGACAGTGTTCTTCTGTCCTCTGTGAGAATATTCCCATTGATAGATTTTTGCTGCATCTTTACTATTTAATGATCTGCGCGACACGGTTCAGCATCAGTACCGTCTCTACGGACGACGATATTATGACGTCACAATCGACAAAGCTCGCGTGAACTCGTACACGGAAGCGATATTGCGACGTCACTGTTGGTTTTTTTAACGTTGACCTCTCTGCTTGTTGTATTTCTATTTATTGGCATTCAACAAAAAACATTTCTCCGAACAAAAAAAAAAACGTCTCATTATTTGAAGGTTAATAAGCCTACGTTTCTAACCTAAGCTATATCAACTTTCACATAACATTTGAAGCTGTTTTCTTTTTAGAACAAAAAAACTATATAAATTATCGTAATAAGATTATGATTGACAATTCATTCCATTGGTACGCTATTCATAAAAGCATAAAACATACGCGTTTAAGTGTCTAGATCAAAATAACTGATTGAAAACGTATACAAATTGTGTTAGTCACACGCATATAATGTTATTTTGATATTATACGAGTGTACTGTCGCGAATTACCTAGCATTATTTATTAATTATTATTATTAAAAAAATTAAAGTAAAAAATAATCGCGTGCACAAGCCTAGATCCGGGTCTACTGAAATATATGTGATTTATACGCAATGCTTAACGCGCAAATGTCCACTCAGTGCATTTTATTATTACATTATCTTGATTGGAAATTTGTATTAATCTTTAGAGATTTTTACATTAACTAAAATTGCCCATAATTAAACACAAAAGAATACTCTTAAAAAATAGGACAACATGTATATATACATAGTCGTACACAGAGGCAGATTTATAAACCTTACTTCCCTGTTTATAAGTAGTTAAAACTACTTTAACTTTACGATCTTTTATAAATTAGAATCAACTGAACTCTTAAAAATGATCGAGATAGATCCAGCCTAAATTCTGGTTATCCGAAATTAAAGGTGTAGAAATCCTAAACAACACGTTAAAAGAATAGGGTTGACCACAGAAATGTGGGCTAACTATACAACTCTTTAAAGCATGCCTATAGCAAGAGCGGCAAACATATTTGTTTTTATACGAAACACTATAACTATTAAGCAAAAAGTCTTTTAAAAAAGGTTGAAATGTTTTTCTTTTCTTTTCAAACGTATATAATATGGGAGATTGTGTCTGCTAGTGACAGTGTGCATTTATGGCGTCTTTATAGTGCTGTATCGCTGAAATATCACACCGCAGACACATTGACATGCCTGCTACTTTGTCACGTTATCCTGACACCAAGCCAACCATGCAAGTCTCCCTCTTACCCAGCAATCGTCTTAGGCTTTGACGCGACCGGGATTCGAACCCATGTCCTGGCCATGGGATTCTAGCACCAGTCTACCAGCACAAAGCGAACTCCCTACTTATTATAACATCTGGGAAAATTGTGCAGGTAAGAAGAATTTAACGCATAGGATGTAAGAGTTTCGTGTCAAAATTTTGTATCTGAAAAAGTGCAGACTCGATGTGATTCAATAGGTATGGTGTTAAAATGTACTACCGCGCCGTTTCCGATTCTCTAAATATCTTAATTAACAAAA
>JAUMGZ010163568.1:0-15917 GCA_032359645.1 Pododesmus macrochisma
CAGACAGACAGACAGACAGACAGACAGACAGACAGACAGACAGACAGACAGACAGACAGACAGACAGACAGACAGATAGCTTTGACTAAATAAGTTAATTGTAAAGAGAGGTGGAATTTAAAGCCCAATATGTTTAAGATATTGTTAGCATAAAACTTATTCGTGATAATACTTGCAATATTAATTAAGAAATAATATATAATTTTCTATTTCTACTGGACAGAGCCTCGTAAAATAGAAAAACAGAACGATAATTAAAACAATTCTATCAGATCAATGTACACAACTTATTTTTATTTTATAACAAATTTGAAAAAAAAATGTAAGTGTTTCAAATATCCCTAGGATATGACAATCTAAAATAACCATAATTACCTTATAGTAAAAAAAGATCAACATATGCTTGTTATCATGACCTACGCATTCGTATATTTCTTAAAGTTTAAACTATAAAAAATGAAATGCAGTAGCAATGTATTAAGGTAACAGTTAACTGAATATATGAGGAACCTGATATTAAACATGCTTAAACATTTTCATTTATTGTTTTATGTCAAATTATTTTTTGCAGAATTGATAGTTGTTGAAACGCTGTTAGTATAACACTTTTGCTACAGGATAAATGTGTTGCGCTTAAAAGTACATATAGTGTAGGTTTCGATAAATCAGACAAAAATGATCATCAATACAAGAACTAAAAACCTTTGTTGGGCAGATTACGTAGTTCCAAATAAAAATAGACCAATTAATCACTTGTGAGATAATCATCTACAGGCAACAATATAAACTAGTGTACATGATCTGATTTTTATAGAAAGAACTTGAAATTTTGATTGTCTGATTGATGTCTGAGGAAGTGCCTGTCTGTGGATAATAATGGGTAAGAAATGTACGTTTACAACATGTACCCAAAACAAATTGGCATTTCCGAAAAGCATTGTTGTCACAAATTCAATAATGTTTTTTTTTGACAATTTTGGATCCGGGTCTAACAATTCAAATGTTTTAGGAATTATTTCAAATTGTTATTGGTGACAAATTGGATTTTTAGATTTTTCCATTATGTTAGGAATCAACTTTGTAATTATCCGTACAGCTGATATTGACACATACTGCTTCACTTGATTGATTGTTCATGTTAATATCGTACACTGTTAAGTAGTCATTACCAGCAAGTGTTAAAAAGGACAACTATATTTAAATTGTAAACGGTGCTACAACTATCGAATAAGTATTTTAGGCGGCACAGTTTCCAATTGAAATCCAGTAGCTTTAAAAAGATCCTCAAATTAATTGTGTCCATATGTAGCGGATGACAGGAACACATCATGCCATTATTAGGATAAAAAACTGATTCGATGTTCACTCTAAATAGAAATCTTAATGCAAGGTATGCACAGAACATTCAACATTGGCAGCCAAAAATGGTCTTACAGACAAGAAGACATCATTTCTGGGTTCGGGACGGGGTAATTCACACAGAGTTTTGGCTCCTTCCTCTTATAAATATCATATTTATCGAAGCATGATTCAAGTTGCATTTTTGTATTCTTATCACTTGGGTGGTTGGCCTCTGCAGGTGGCCTTGCCCCGAGGGTTAGCCATAACCAATTAGCATTTGCTTCCGAACACATGTTATACTGATTTTTTTGTTACCTCCGAGGACCATTGCTGTGTGTGAGGCACGCCGTCATTTATTTTTGATTCATAACGTTCTGCCATTTATTTTTTAGTGTCGGGCCTAAGAAGTTAGTTTCATACTTACCTGTATTTTATATTGTTGTGTTTAATGCATTCAGTCAGTCTGTCTTTTGATAATATTCAATTCTATATATCTATTATAACGTCCACTTTTGCTAATGAGAACTGGGTTGTTCGAAACACGTGTCCAGAGGAATACGTTTAAAAATTCATGTTCTAACTACGCGCATATTTTAAATTTTGGCAAGACAATTCTGTATCATTATTTGGTATGGTTTTTGTACATCGTTACCATCGTAAATTTTGTGTCACCGTCCCCACTTTGGCTCTGTAACTTTGATTTACTGAAGTCTTGTCTATTTAAAATAATTCTTCTTTTGCGTTTATTAATGGCAGCAGCTTCGAGCAAGATCTCGGGTTCGGGACGGGGTAATTCACACAGAGTTTTGGCTCCTTCCTCTTATAAATATCATATTAATCGGAGTCATGATTCAGGTTGCTTTTTTGTAGTATTAAAATGCTTACTCAAGTCTTTATAATTCGGTTTTTCTTTTTAACTATTTTTATCTTACGTAATAGGCAAGTTGTTGTAATTTTACTCTCATGTTTTCTTTTTTCATTCTAACTTTAGCATTCATTATAAGCAACTTTACTATGGGACCAAAGAGGAAGTCGCCGAAGGGAACAGGTACACACATTACAAAGTCCAAAAAGATTCAACGACTGGATGAGGCCAGTTGTGCTTGAGACGGAAGTTCACATTGCACAGCCTTCATCACATGTACAACAACGTCAATGTATGTCAATGCTTAATGAAACAGACAATGTCAGTGTAAAAATTTGGCACGGACAATGACTGAGACGGAAACATATTTGTTAATGGCCGCATTAGAACGGAGGGGCGTGCTGCATAACTGCAACGTTACAACTCGAAGTGATGACATTAACTCACAAACACATCAATTATATCAAAATAGAGCACTGCTTGCCAATAGGAATGATCATACGGTGACAGCAAGATCAAGTGAAGGATTGAATATGCAAGAAGGGAAAGCAGAAGCAATTCAGATTGACTATAACTTATGAAATGAAAGACAAAATCAAACTGTATTGAGTGCATGCACATTGAGTGAGGAATCCGGGGGCCATTTTTTCACAATAATGTTTCATTGCGTGACGGTTTTCATCAGCCATCTTTTCCCCCTTATGTCGTCCGTTACTCTGTAGAGTGCCCGTTAAAATGCCCACTAGCTCTCCATGAGTAGGTCAACACTGGCCAGGGGACCTGTACTAGATATAACGCATGGCAATTATGCACAAGGATGCATATATAAGCATGCATTTGCTAAATGTGGCAGAGAGAGCCATCCTCGAGTTAGATGTAGTAGTACCCAGGAAGGGGGTTCAAATAAACCAACACTCCCACGGGAACAAAACAACAAAAAGTAGACCACAGACTGCAAAACGCACACCAGTAGTCCAACTCAAAAAGTATGCCATTCCGGTATATGGCAAGCCTTTCTTCTATTAAAAAAAGAAGCATATGTCACAAAAAGAATATGTCACCATTCTTATGACGAAAGAGCAAAGGAGAAAAAACTATTAACAGGATAGGACAAGAAGCAGCAACATTATCGGAAAGCGGAGCGGTAAAGAGTGCGACGTGGAGTACATGTAACAAGAAATGACAGCATTCTACATATCATATTTGATTATATAATATCATAGTATATAACCAAAGACAGACAGGCGGACGAATTTTGTTGTTTTTGTAGGAATGATAGTTTTCAAAACATTTTAAGAAACGTCACTGAAAACGACGACACATACATAGATGTATACAACAATAAACGTATCATTAATGTTTTCTGCTGAAAAGAAGTGAGGCTACATGTAGTTTCAGGACTGCCCCATGATACGCCACAAAAAACTGTATAACACAACTGGGTACATGTTTACAGAAAAGCCTACACATGTAATATAAATGCTTTGTCCGAGAAGATGCTATTCTCAATAACCCCGAATATAAATACATGTGCAGTTAATATTTCATTATGGGATATTTTTTTTTAGAATACGCTTACCGACCTGAAATTGTTGACGCTTGCTTCAATTTTGTCTTTCAATAAATGCTTTATTATATCTACCTCTTCCGGAATTATGAATCACAACTAAGGCTTCTTCTTCATTATTTCCTATTTTTATTAGTTTGCTCATAAATTTGCATGCAATTGTTGTCGTCATGTCTTCATGTCGTCGTGGCCAGTGAACTAAGCTCTGGAGCATGTTTTGTAAATAGACTATGTAAACAAGAGAGAGACTGCTAACTTTATATTCTTATTACGTTATTTCTCTGGTCGGCATATACACAACAGTTGATATATTGGTGTGGCCTAAGTGCGCACACTTATACAGTCGGTAGCTCTATGTTGATGTGGCATACACACTTCGGTAAGATGAAAGCAATAACTTCAATAAGAATTAATTGAACCACAGAAACAGTCCTACTTTAGACACAACTATGTTGATGGATAGACATACCGTTACGGATGGACAAAATGGTTACCATAGGGCACCCGCTAACCTATGCGGGGCCCTAGATATTGCACATTACTGACATGCCGGTTACATAATTCAAACATTTCCACATCATTCTGACATGTCTTTAACCCCCTTTACACAGAAGTTGCGACCGATGAGAGACCGTTGAGCGATGAATAAATTGCCATAGCTTTCATTGAACGCCCAACAATCGCCATGGTCTCTCAATGTACTCTTAATGATCTTCCAGTGATCTCTATGGTCTCCACGGTCTCCTCAAAGTTTTGAATCGGTCCAAAACAATCTCTCAACGGTCACCGAGGGAAGTAATCTCTCAGCGGTCTCTCAATAACCGCCCAGGGAGCGTTCAGCGGTATTATCAATCTCCCTATGATATCTAAGGGATTTGGAGATGGACGCCACATTTGTCCACGCCAAAGAAACTCTCAATGATCACTCAACGGTCTATTCCGGTCACCCAGTGATCTATCTTGGTCGCACCTGATCTCTTAGCGATCTCCGTATCTCCCCGTGATCTCTCAAGGGTATTTCAGTGCGCGCTCAATAAGCACTCGATGAGCGACAAGGTAGCTCAACAATCTATATAGATCTCCATGCAAATTGTCAAAAAAATTGCATTTGTATCGCACAACGAGCGCACAAGGATCTCCCAAGCATTTACACAGAAACGACGTGTTCGGAGCTTGAGATGGAATTCAAATAAAGTAAGATCATGGACATGGGTAAATAGAAAGGAAACTATTGAAAGCACACAGGAAAAAGGACTTTTATTCGAATGTAAATTTAAGAGATCCTCTGAAATTGAGTACAACGCACATACACAATTCCAGATCTATTTGGTAACTTTGGGTATTTCTGTAAAAAAATTGCTTTTAAGAACATCTCAGTTTTATTGGGGAAAACAAAATTCAAGAACAATAACTTAGCGCTGAATGATTAACATTTTGCAAAAGGTAAAACAAAAGATATTATCAAATTGCATTATTATAATAGGTTTGACGTATGCTGCCTAAATGCAAATTACATGTATCCTTCTTGTTGCACAAGTTCCAAAGAGTTTGTTGATGATGCAGTTTTTAAAGATAATAATGCTGCAATATGAATTAAAATAATGTACCTTCCAGAACTAATTATTAAGTATACATGCTTACAAGTGCTGATACTTTATCAAAAGGGACCATATGTTAATCAACGACGGGTGGTTTTGATTTATTTTTTTATTTTGTTGTATATGATGGATGTAAGGCTTAATCATGATATCGATTCAAACTGTATAACATATTCAAATAGTATATTTTATTAAGAATTTTGTTCCCGTTATTATTATGAATATATGATTGGTACTCAAATTTATTTCTGATTTTTTAAGCTGTTACATTACAATATTTGTGTTCGTATATCGAATCAGTTGTTACTTCAAAAGCAATCAAGTAGTTTTTGCCAAAAAATACATTAGTTCATAAATAGGTGCTACTGTGTTTTTTTCAAAGTTTGTAAAGTAAGGTTTTCATATAATGAAGACTTATATCAATCAATGGCAGCATTAATTTGACTTCGTTATTGTGTTACAATGCTTATACGGTTATCAATAGGCTTGACTGATGTTGTCTCATTTCAAACATATAATGCAGCATAATTCTGGTACAAGTTAAAAAGTGTTTGTTATAATGATGTTTCCAATGATCATAACACTGTTGTATGAATTAAAATAGTGTTCTTTACAAACATATGTGGAACGTAAACATGATCAGTTATTTAGATGGATGTCTATATCATTTTAAATATAATGTCTTGTATTATGTCTATTATAATCTTGTCTTTACAAATTATTTGATGGCATTGCGCCATATTTATAAAATTGTTTCAATGTATTTCATTTTACACCTGTTGTATATGTTTAAAGTGCAAAATAAGAATTTGGATCAAATTCAGTTATGATTATGTACGTTTTCTATAAAACTTTATTCATGCAAGTCTTGCTTTTATACAAAAGAAGGATATCTTCTGATAACTAGTATGTATAAATCTTCGTATAAGAAGTTGTATGTGCGCACAACTTAACACTTCTATTTCGGATCTTCTTGCCAAGATGTAAATGTTCCTTAACTAAGTTGGATATAAGATAAAGAATGGTTATTAATGTAAATCAAACATTGTTAATTTCAACAACCATAACAAATCAGTAAAGAAAAAAAATAATTTCTTAACACTTTAAAATTTTAAAAGTAGTTTGTTTACATTTACGTTGTCTTTGTACAATCTTTAGTTTCCCTTTTGAGCATTCTATATTTTCTTTGTATATTCAGACTTAACAGTTCTGATTAATATGCTTGACTGATGTTGTCTCATTTCAAACATAATGCATCAGTATGCGGGTACAAATTCCAAAGTGTTTGCGGCGTGATATTTCAGAAAGACAGCTCTATTAAAAGTCGCGAACTATCACAAGCAGACACATGCTCGTTATGACATAAGCATCAGTTAAAAGGACGCTAAAGCCCCATGAAACCAAACAACAAAAAACATTCATTTCGCATTTTCGAAGATTGTTGCATTATAATATTTGATTTCTTATATTTCAACAGTTCTAACTTCAAACTCAATCAAGTATTTTTTTAAACATAGCTTTGAATATAAGTACATGCTGCTGTTTTTCATCGATTTGAAATAACTTTAAAATTTAAAAGTAGTTTGTTTACATATACGTTTTCTTTGTACAATCTTTAGTTTTCCTTTTGAGCATTCTATATTGTCTATGTATGAATATTACGACTTAACAGTTCTGATCAATATGCTTGACTGGTGTTGACTCATTTCAAACATAATACATCAATATGCTAGTACAAGTTCCAAAGTGTTTTGTTGTTAATGCAGTTAGCAAAACACAAAATACTACTGTATGAATTAAAATAATGTACTTTACAAAACAAATGATTAATAAATATTCACTATCTTTTATCAAGATGTATATGTGTATCGTCTTTAAAACTAAGTCTTGTACAAATTGTCCATTTCAATCTTCTTTCTTAGTCATTGTAATGCCATTGCACCATTTTTACAAAATCATTTCAATGTAATTCTTGGGTGAAAACGAACATAGTGTAATTCAATGATAGTTTCTGCTAAATCTTCTGATTTTAATACCAAATACCAGGTACGTCAAAGAATCATGCAGTTCATGAAAATAAACTAAGGGTTCAACATCACAATTGAAACTTGATATTGATTATGAACAAATAAATATTATTTCTTTTTACACATGTTTCACATGCTTGAAAATGAAAACGAAGTAATTGGTTTTAAATTCCATTTTGATATTGCACAACATTCGCTAAAAAATCTTCTAAACTTAAGTCTGTTTTAGTTACAGAAGGAGGGTACAAGTCGGATAATAGAATAGTAAATTATAAAAACCAAAACGATATTCTAGGCCGTACGTCCATACACATTGGCAAACAATAAGAACACGTTGGACGCACACATAAAAATAAACAAAATATACATTTATTAACTAAAAATGGAAACATCACGAACTTCAATTTAAAAAAAACTAGAAGTGAAACCAGGTGCTCGCGATATGGTAAGCGTTTCCTGCTACACATGTGCCATCCGCTGCGAAGCCTTCGTGTCATTCCGGTGTATGGTAACCTTATCCAAAAATTAAAAAGGAGCAAGAGTTAAGAGTCACCATTAGATAAATCCCCAAGTTTTGGTGACGTAAGAGCAAAGGAGAAAAACCAATTACAGGAGAGGGATAGATGAGCAAAATTAACATTAAATCAGAGCGGTAAAGATAGGGCGACATGGAGTAAACTCCCCGCCCCCACCCCTAAAAGCTAATGAATTGTTTTTAAATGGAATCAAACATTGTAGAATTCAACAAAAATTATAAACCAGTACTGTATTATACATTACAACACAATTCTAAACATTTTAATGATTAAAAGAACGTTTCTATTTTCTTGTTTTTTTTTTTTAACAATGTCTAGTTTCTCATGTGTGCATTCTATATTGTCCTTGTATGTATATCCATGCTTAGCTGTTGTGGTTCTTTAAAAAAGATCATCTGCCCATCCGTGGTATTGGTTTTATTTGTATGGTTTAATGACGATATCGATTAAAACTGTTATAAACTCTTCAAATGTAACATGTTATGGTGTATTTCTTGTCCATTTTTATTCTAAATATATGATTACTTACTTATGCTTCATCTCTTATTTACCGGTATGGTTACTAGATGTAGGGTACACATATTGTGTAACTGTAAGATTGAATTCATACAATAGTGCAGTGATTGTAGTGCACTTCCCTTCTGGAGAGAAGCTTCTAATATATGGAGTGAAATCTTTGAAATTCAAACATTAATTAAAAGAAATCTACAATATTACAAGGAGCTATATGAAAAAGGTATATACAAAGTAAGTAATTTATGTGATGAAATGGTATTTTGGTTTAATTAATGTAAGTAAGAAATGTCATTGTTTTAAAAACCCTACCCGTAGAATATTCTCCTTTACATTATCCATTGCCTCTGTTTACATATATTTAATACTATAAGAATATAAAAGGAATGAAATATATGTACACCCTTTTAGTAAGTTCTCGTAAAACTCCACCAACAGGCAAGTGAAAATGGAATAAAATTTTAGATTTCAGTGACGAAAAATGGTGTAATATTTTTTAAACGGCCCTTTAAAAACTACACACGATTAAATGTTAATATGGTTTCACTTACGTATAAACCACATTATACTTTGAACAAACTACGCATTCAATAAAACAGATACAAACAATGACAAAAGATGTACCTTTTGTAAAATTGAAACAGAGACAATTCAGCATATCTTTTTGGAATGCAACACAACTCAGAATTTACTGACAGAATTTCAAAATATATAAGATAATAATTAGAATATTGCACTCGGTTGTAAAAAGACTACAAGTTGTGTTGGTCTATTCTCGTCCACTAAGATACAAATCCCAAACAACTCTGTTATATTATTGATAAAATATTACAAATACAAAACAAAGCAGCAAGATTGAGCTCAAAAAGTGTTGTTCTACTCAATCATCTAAAAAAGTACTAATAATATAATAAATAAGCTCACAGTAACACTCACAACTTTTTTGAAACATTTTAGAGGTTCAAGCAACACGTATGCATGTATCGAGCATACAGTGTGCATTGACATTCGGGCACACTAATATTGTTCTTTTTCATAAGGTACCTTAAAAAGGAAACGTTTTCTAGTAAGCACGTATTCTGACGAAATAACGATTTACGATTGAGTGAAGTATCATTATTTCAATGCGTATTTTCAACATATAAATAATAAATGAACTATCGCCTCGATTTTCTTGAAATGAATATATTTATGTACGTGACTTTATCAGTAACAGTTACTAATCTCCTCCAGAAAGTCCCCCGCCATTAACATGCTGCTGACCTTCCAGGTAGGTGTGCAAATCTCCTGCCGCATAAACTCAGATGCAGGCGAAGGTGTTGGTTGTTATAAACCTACCCTCTCTTATATTCGTGATTTATGACTTTGCCAATCAAGGCCCACTAGGTGTCCGGTGTCAGATTTACTTCATTACCGTTAACCTCTGATTATAATTTCGGTAAAAGAGTCAAATAAGTGGTCACACTGACCTACTTATGGTTAGCAACACACCTCCTTCCACGAATGAGCTTACACACCAACATGACCAAGTATCAATTTTGTAAGTTGTTACAGTGTAGGAAATATGCTCTGGTAACCAATATTCAATAATATAGGTCAAAGGTATAGGTAAAGGTAACAGTGACCTACTTATGGTATACGACACATCGCCTTCCGTACAAGCACCCACATACAAAGTTTTATTTCGATATATGAAAAACATTGGCAATATGGTCCGGAAACCAATATTCAATCATGTAGGTCAAAGGTCAAGGTAGAGGTCACAGTGACGTACTTATGGAATGCGACATACCTTTATACTATGTTTCATTACAATACGTGCAAAAAACATTGGAGATATGTTCCGGAAACCAATATTCAATAATGTAGGTCATGTATCAAGGTAGAGAAAGCAGTGACATACTAATGGAAAACGACACATAACACTACTTCAGCTCTCACAAAACACTTAAACAGTACTCACACAGCATTAATCCTGTACACAAAAACACGACTACAGTACTTACACATCACGTATACAGTACTCACATAACATGCATACAGTACTAGCATAACAATAATACAATACTCACACTTCACGTATACAGTACTCACATAATAACTATACTTTGTACTCACACAACAATTATAATCAACTCGTAAATTATTCATACTGTACTCACATAGCACTTACACTGTCCTCACATTGCACTTATTCAGTACTCACACAACACTTATACAGTACTCACAAAACACTTATACAGTACTCACAAAACACTTATACAGTACTCACACATCATGGATACAGTACTAACAAAATAGTTATACTCTAATGTAATCACACAACACTGATACTGTACTCACACAACAATTGTATATACTCACACCAAACTTAAACTGTACTCAACAAACATGTATACTCTACTTTAATCACTCATAATTTATATTCTACTCACACAAAACTTATACTGCACTCGAACATCATTTATGCCGTACTCATATAACACCTATACAGTACTCATATAACACATATACTGTACAGTACTCACACAGCATCTATACTGTAAATACACAACATGTATACAGTATCCACACGGCACTTATACAGTATTCACACGGCACTTATACACTACTCACATCACTTATACAATACTTCCACATCACTAAATAAATACAGTTCTTACACAAAACTTATATGTTACTGTACTCACACAACACTTGTACTGCACTCGACTATCATATATACTCTACTCATAAACCAATTATACTTTACTCACACAAAACGTATACGTTACTGTACTCAGACAACACATAAACTGCACTCGAACATAATTTATACAGCACTCACAAAACACGTATACACTACACTCACATAACACGTATAAACTACACACACAGCATGCATACTGTGCTCACAAAACACATATACAGTAGTACTCGAACATCATGTATACTGTACTCAAACAACAATTATAATGTACTCACAGACAACTTATACTGTACTCAAAACATGTATACTTTACTTTAATCACACATCACTTAATTATTACATTGTACTCACACAAAACTTAGACTGCACTCGAACAGCATTTATGTCCTACTTACATAACACTTACTCAGTTCTCATACAACAAATACTGTACTTTTCTCACACATCACTTATACAGTGCACACACATCATTTATACTGTACTCACACAACACGTATACAATACTAACAGAACACGCATACGGTACCCAGACAGCACTTAAACAATACTCACACTTCACTTATACAGTACTAACATAATAATTATACTTTGTACTCACCCAACAATTATACTCAACTCGAACATTATTCATACAGTACTCACATACCACTTACACACTACTCACATAACACTTATACAGAACTCACACAGCATTTAATCTTTACTCATGAAACCCGTATACAGTACTCACGAAACACTTATACAGTACTCACACATCATGGATACAGTACTAACAAAATATGTATACTGTTATGTAATCACACTACACTTGTACTGTACTCACACAACAAGCATACAATACTCACAAAAAAACTTAAACTGTACTCATAAAGCATGTATATTCTACTTTAATCACTCAACACTTATATTCTACTCACACAAAACTTATACTGCACTCGAACATCATCTATGCCGTACTCATATAACACATATAATGCACAGTAGAGCACTGAGATCGAGTCATGTGACCAACATAGCGCGAACAGGTGAAAAATCGTCTCCGTTTATATTACAAAATTACAAGCTTTCTTGGATTCTATACGATCTTAAACTTTCAGTGGACGTACATCAAGTAAGCATGACATTATTTGTTGCTGCTTTGTAGTGCTCACTTCAACAGATGTGCTGTTAACGTAGATTTTCTGTTTTGTAAATTGAGTTACATAACACAATGTAGATTTAAACCTGTCGTTGACCGTGGCTATTTATAGAAAGAACACTTTAAACGAACGAAGGATTAAGTGACCAGTGTTGATCATCACATGTGTACATTATGAGTGGAAAAGGAACTCCTATATCCTCTATTAAAACTCGAGGCAGATCACAAACTGAAACGCCAAAACAAAAAACAGCCGAAATCACCATGGAAAAAATGATGTCGGAAATAAATCTAAAGCTAGATAAAATGGTGACAGTGGATATATCCATATATTGGAATCTCTTGTGACATCTGATTCACTGGACAAAAAGTTGGAGCCTCTAATTACAAAAGACAGCATGAGTACTGCTTTATCCACTCTTAAAAGGGACATCATACATAAGATGGATTTACACATAGACGTCTTAGAAAATAAAGTCCATACATTAGAAGACGAAAACGATACGTTAAAACAAAGAGTGAGAGACTTAGAAGATGCTCAGATGTCAGGTAATACTAACATTGACACGGTGTTTTTAGAAACGTTGAAACAGGACATAGACGTTTTAAAATCATCTTTGAATGACATAGAACAACAAGGACGTAAGGATAGCATCAGGATATATGGAATGGAAGATACAAATTAACATGAAGATCCATTTCAATCAATAAATGCCGTAGCGAGTCTTCTTGTGAACAAACTGAAAATGTCCAGCTCGGAGTACGACATCAGTATTGCACACAGACTGGGTATCTTTGATAAAGACAGACCAAGACCCATAATAGTAAAATTCGTCTCTAGGATGCACAAAATTGAGACATTAACTAACAGACATCTACTAGCAGGGTCAAGGGTCATCATACGCGAGGACCTAACAAGACAGAATCAAAAACTAGTGTCGCGAGCAATTCAAGACGATAGAACCTCAAAAGTGTGGACAAACGATGGGAAAGTGTTTGTTAAAATGAAGAACAATGGTTACATCAAGAAGATCAAAGACTTTGAAGAAATACCAACACAAATTGTATGATTTCAAAAATGACTAAACAAGTACATATTATGTGAACAATTTAAATAAATAAATCGAGTAAAGTACATATTTATCGTGAATATATAATTGTGTATATGCAGGTATCTTGTGCCATGAATTTCTAGACACTTCAAATAATGTAATTTCAAAACAAAAAAATCTTTGACGAATCCTATACACTCCTCAGATTTAGAGTAATTTGTAACATGGTGTTATAATTGATATTGTCTGCTTTAGGGTCGGGAAATTATAATGTATTTATTTACAACTACATGTATATTGAAAATTGAAATTTTCCGTGTTGCGGATCGATACATTGTCGTGAGAATATACATACAGTGTACTTTTGACGAAATATAACGCCCTTAGGCATACTAAGCTTTGAACAGTTGTACAGTTGTAAACAGAACAAGTTACATTAGATGTTTATTATTATTATTTAAATATAGTATGAACAGATATGCCTTTTTGAACAGTGCATTGAGAATTTCGAGAGTACATTTAAGTAGATACTTACGCTGATGATAACAATTTATTTATCATAAACAATTATCAAACCCTATTGCATAATTTAACGAAGATAGTATATATGTATATTACTTTGACATCTAATAGAGTTGATTTGGTAGATCATGTACGCCTTTTACATAATCGCTTTTAAGAAAATGAAAATGAAATCCGACTATAATAAGTTGGTTTGATGTGAAAATAGTTTTTATGTTATCATAAATCGTATAAGAGCAATTTTAGGCATCACATATTTTGGTACTTAATTAGCTAAATGTATTTAAGTGTGAAAATCATATTGTATACCATATACATATCTTAATTGTAACTTGTTACTCATTAAAAAGACATGATTATACGTATTATCGTGTGAGCAGAGATTTAATGACGTGGTAATATGCGTATAGGTAATTTTGTCTTTTTGTTGAATGGTTAGCTGTCTGACTTTGCATGGCGTAGTAGTTTATGTTACTATGTATATTGAGTTGTATATGGGTGGAGTGATAGATGTGAGCGATCTGCTAGTTGTATATGGAGTGTAAGCAGTGTGTGATGTTTTGTGTGTAATTTGCCGTGTAGTGTTGTTTTGTATATGTTTTGACGGGTAGTGCCTGGTACGCTAGTTATGTATGTTTGCTAGGTGTGCTGTATGTTGGCTATTAGTATGGTTACTAAGTATGAAGTATGCTGTGTGTATGGAGCGAAAACTGTAATATAAGTGTTCGGTGTGTAACGATTGGTTTGTTAGCTATGTATGGATGCCATGTATGATGTATGTTAGTTTTTTTGGCTTTTTTGTTTGTTTTTTGTTTTTGTTATTGAGTGCAAGTTGTGTTGAATATGTGGTTGGTGTGTATAGTTTGGTATATTAGATATGTATGGTTGCTAAGGATGATGTACGTTAGTGTGTATGGAGTGAAAACTATATTACATATGTGTTGGATGTGTATCATTTGATATCTAAGTTGGGTTGCTAAGCATAGTGTATGTTAGTTTGTATGGTGTGAAAGCTGTGTTACATGTGTGTTCGCTGTATATCGTTTGGTATGTTACTACTGTTGCTAAGTATGAAATATGTTAGTGTGTACGGAGTGTAAACTGTTATATATGTGTTCGATGTGTATTGTTTGGTTTATTAGCTAGGTATGATTGCTAAGTATGATGTATGTTAGCGAGTATAAAGTGAAAACTGTGTTATATGTATGTTCGGTACCGGTGTGTAACGATTTGTATGTTAGGTATTTAGGGGTGCTAAGAATGAAGTACGTTAGTATGTATGTAGTGAAAGTGGTCATATATGTGTGTTCGATGTGTATTTTTTTTTGTTTTTGTTTTTTTGTTTTTTTTGTTTTTTGTTTTTGTTTTGTTTTGCATATTACATATGAACGAACAGCTGCTAAGTATGATGTATGTTAGTATGTATGGAGAGTAACTGTGTAATATGTGGGTTTTGTGTGTATCGTTTGCATGGTATGTTGGGTGTGTATTGGTGCTAAGTATGAAGTTTGTTAGTGTGTATGGAGTGTAAACTGTTAATTGATGTGAGGTATGTATGGGTGCTAAATATGAAGTATGATAATGTATATGGAGTGTAAACTGTGTTTTGTGTTGGTTTGGTGTGTATCGATTGTGTGTGTGTGTGTGTGTGTGTGTGTGCGTGCGTGCATGCGTGCATGCGTATGTGCAAAATTTTAAGTATGTTAGTGTGTATGGAGTGTAAACTGTGTTTTATGTGCGTATCTATTGGTATGCTATTTGTGAATGATGTATGTTAGTTTGTATGATGTGAAAGCTGTGTGGTATGGGTGTATCGTTGGGTACAGGTTTTTTTGGGGGGTTGTTTTGGGGTTTTTTAAACGCCATGCAAACCTTTAGTTTTTATCATGTTCAACGGCCACGAGTCAACCTTATATACATGAACTCTCAAAGTAATTATGTGTATATGTGTGTAATTTATTGTGATGTTTTATTTGTTTACTTGTATTATGTTATATGTTTTGTATTTGAGTGCTTTATACTATACTACATGTACTACATTATATTCATAACCTTACAGCACAGTTTCT
>JAUMGZ010163579.1:0-15917 GCA_032359645.1 Pododesmus macrochisma
ACTGTGTATGATTTTTTTCTGATTTGTTATCAAAAGATAACAGCCAAAGCCTTTGATATGTCAAAATTTAGATATTGTCTGATTTTGACTAAATTTGGTACTCAGATGTATATAACTACACTGACAACAACCACAGATATGTAATTTTTTTTGATCCATTATCTAAGATGGGACATCGTGTAATGGCCCCATTACAATTCACACTCATTTAAAACATGCTTTTTATAGGCGAGCTATGCTGTTCTCCAACAGCTCTTGTTTGTCATGTTTTCTCTTCAGTTTGATTCTTTGAATTAATTTCATACACCAAACACTGTATTTCCTTGCTACGATGTACATGTACATGTATGTCCGAATAAGCATACATGTATATATATATATATATATATTTACGTAGTTATACTTTTCTTAAATTTAATCTCTATATGAACCTTATTTGGATTATTTTCATCAGGAAGTGAACCACGGTTATCCTGACTCTCTTCAAAATACAGCCACAGTTGACCAAAGTGGCATCTCCATCCACCCAGCCCTTACAGAAGCAGTCATGTCTCACACATTGACTGCAGAAGAAGCAGGTAAGATGTTTTAACTTTGCATGGAGAAATACCAGAAGGGATTGAGTTGCCCATTGGGACTTACCAGTAACAATTTTTAGCTATGCCGATACTCTCTTCTTCATTTGTCTGTAAAAAAGTTTTTTGTAGCATCTGAAAAATGGTAAGAGATATCAATGTGATGTAAGAACCTTCATTTAATGTGCCCTTATCAATTTAACTTAGTTTGAGCCAGAATGTCTATGATTAAAAGTAAAATATTGTTATTATTAAAGGTTGCATGGTTTAATAACATAGATATAAAAGAATTGATTAAATTGCTAGCAATTAATAGTTAACCGAGAAGAATCAAAATAAATATTTGAAAGTCACATACATTAACATAATAATAACTGATCCATTCATGCACTACATGTGACATACATAAACATGTAACTAATAAATAAATTACAGGTTTAGTCAGTCAGTCCCACCAGGTTACATTGGCTAATGGTAAGCTACCAGAAGGAACTGTACACGTCTCTGTTGCTGCTAATGAAACTGTAGATACGTCTGATGGCCAAACTCATCATATCATGATCATACAGGACGATCAACTTGACTCAAACTCTTACACGACCCAGATAATCACCAGTGAGGTATGTCACCTTATGTTAAATTGGCTATGAGTCCATTTATTGTCATGGTCTAAATTCTAGAAATATTAAAGAAAACGTTTGATCGAGTCTTGTGTAAATTTTTTTTAAAGCACACCAACGTTTATTTTCTTTGCGTAAGTTTTTAATTAAACTAATCTTTAGAAACAAATATCACTAGTACTAAAGATATAGTTCAATATTATTTCGCATCAAATTTTTCAGATTTTACTGAAAATATTATTTTTTTCATCCTAGATTTAAGGGGTAGAGAGTTGTTCTTAGCTCTGAATAAACCTACCTGAATAATAATATTTATTGAAGTTGGATTTATTGAATAAAACAATCATCATCAACTGCTGAAAATGTAGAGTCCTGGAAGTGTTTTCTATATTTTTCAAGGAAAATATACTTTGACTGTTTCAAATCATGGCCTTTTGTAAGAATAAACTGACTTATAAGAATCCTGCTTTTTGTTTATCCTAGCACATAAAAGAACAGTGACATATGCTTTTCCCAGCATTTACTTTAATCATAGTAGAACTGTTTTGAAAACATAAGAGCACTTTTAATTTTAAAAAGTTTGATGCTCTGAAACAATTGAGCAAATTTCCTTAGTGTACAATATTTAATGAACAAAATTTGTATTGCATGAATTTTATACTGAAGTGCTTAAAGAATGTGATACAAAATCTGTTTAAAATCAGGTCATAAGATCTAAAGATATGCTTTGTCCCATAAAATTAGTCATAATATACTACATTTACATAATACTTTTCAATTTCATTCCTAGAATAACTGCCTGAACAGTTTTTATAGAATAAAAAAGAGGGATAAGTCCGTTTGTAATAATCCATTAATGCATTCATGTCAAGTTATAGCATATGTTTACTTGATTATTAATCTATATAAGTTTATTTAATGACAAACATTTTTTGTAGGATGTTCGAATGGCTGAAGAAAAAGAACAATCAGCACACCAAAACATAGAAAATAAATACGAAGAAATGCAGCAAAAATACCAAGAGCTTGAGCAGGAGAAACTACAGTCAGAGGAGCAACTTAAATCTGAAATTAATGAGCTGAAATCACAGGTAAATATAGATATAAATGAGCTGAAATCACAGGTAAATATAGATATTTATGAGCTGAAATCACAGGTAAATATAGATATTAATGAGCTGAAATCACAGGTAAATATAGATTAACTTAATACTGATTAACATCAGTTATGATCAGTGCAGTTCTAAAATTAATTCAGTTTTGTAATTAATACAAAAATTGTCAATAGAATTGAATAAAATAACTAGCCACATTTCTCGAAAACCAACTGAAGAAGTGCATGTTGATAGAAAGTTTTGCTAATTTTTATTTTACAAAAACTACCTCATTTTTATTTTGGTCAAATATGCTCCAAAACACATACTGAGTATTAAATGCATGCAACTCCTCTCATTTTCTATAGAGCTTAATTAAACTTGTTATTTCAAATGGAGCATGCATTTAAATCAAAAATACCAGTTTGTTATACTTTACAAAAATTATCCTTTTTGTTCAAGACACTACCAGGTACATGTAATATACAATATAGCAATCCTTATGCCTGTATCCTCCTCTCTCATTATTCAACAATATTTAATCAAACTTGCCAAACTTAATAAAGAATATCAATAAAAGGAACATTTATTGAAACAAATTGAAATTTATCAATGTATGAAAATGATCCCTTTTGTAACTTAAGGCAAATATACTACTTAAAACATATAATTTATTACATTAACATATAAAACCATCCTTGTGCATGGAACATTACTCTCTATCTACAGAATTAAATCTAAATTACCAATTAAAATTAATTCAATTTTGTCAAAATACAAATGATGCACCTTCTTTTGATGGGCAAATATGCTTTATGAACAAATATAGAGAAATCCTTGTGCACGCAACTCTTAATTCTCTCACATTTCAAAAGATTTAAATCTGATTTTATCACTTATAATTTATTACGAACAAGCTTAAGGAGTGCATTTTGAAAGTAAAATTCAAATTGTTAATCTTGATACATGTGGTCCTCCTATTTAGTTAGTCAAGTATACTAGATAGAATCATATTATAAAGCAGTCCTTGTGCATGTTACTCAAATTTACCAACCTGAAGGAGTGCATAATGGAAGTGTTTTGACAGTAATTCGAATTTTATGAATTTATTTTATTTGTAAAAAATAAAAGACAGTATAAGAATTTAATTGTAGTAAATGTCAGTCAAAATATAAGTGTTGTTTATGTCAGTTATAAGAACAGTTTATTGTGTAATTCTCTCAATAATAAAAAAATATTTATATACAGCAGTAAATTGCACACACCTACAGTAGGTCCTTGGCTGTGAGTTGTCAATGAGCTAGCTATCAAGATAAATGTCTATATATCAACAAAACTAATCAATCAGAACTAATATTTTGATATTGCAAAATAAATAAATAGATAAATAAATGAACTGTAGTTTTGTAAAAGAAAAGTCACATTATTATTTGAGTGCATAATTGGCATATACCTAGTTCTATGTATAATAATCACAATTTTTACATTGCAGATCCAGGTGCTACAGTCAGACATCAGATTATATCAAAAACGAGAGCAGGAATTATTAGAACAAGTTAGTGTACCTTTGGACAAGAACATTGAGACTTTACTCAAACAATTAGAAACTCAACATAGAGACTTGTTACATCAACAGTTACTTGCGGTTAAGAGAAATTATAACCCACAAGCAATATTGTCGTCTTTAAATCCTCAAACTTCAGATACACTGGAGAATGACCCAAAAAAGAACCAAAATTCCAATGCTGTTGCTGACTTTATAGTAGAAATCAATAACTTTTCTGGTGATCAAGATTCTACAGATGCAGAAAAAGATGGTCGCACAACACAAAGTGATTCAGCAAGGGTATCAAACGTTTTAGAGACCTTGTCAAATATGAATACTGTAGGCATGACAACGTCATCAGACACTGTGTTAGTACCTGACAACGGCATGCAAGAAAAAATAAAAGTGCAGGAAAGTGACAAACATATGTTGCAGAAAATAGACCAAACTCCCAAACATGTTCAGTTTGAAATCACAGATGGACAATATTCGTACTGTGTGACACAAGCAGGTGATGACATTGTAGACAGTGAACCAACTAAACAAGAAGTGATATGTGTTGAGTACCAGTCGGAGGATACTCTGACACCAATAGAGAACTCATTCAGGGTACATGACGATCCATCATTATTACATCAGTGTGTGATGAAAACAGAAGAAGATGCCTCAGCGAGTGGAGAACCTCTAAGTAAACGACCTAAACAATGTTAGACTTATACGTATGTTTTATCATGTTCACTACAACGTCTTTTCTACAAGATCATTTGTTGTGTAAGTCATTGCTGGAAATAAGAATATTCAAGGTTTATTATTAGTTTTTCGCGTTGGATTTGATTTGTGTCTACAGAGGACTGACAGGAAAATGTTCTGATTGAATAATTTTTGAGCAATAATTTTTGAAATAGTTAGAAATATATTTTTTTTATAAATATTTTTGTGATTTTTACAGTACTTGAGATTTAACATGGATAAAGGTCATCAAATGTTTCCAGTTTTAATATAACTTAATAATGGGTATTAAAGGGGAATTAAACATCGTTTTCAATATAGCTTTGAATAGATATGATTCAGTAATATTTTGTTTCTCTTTAAGATGATGCATTTCTAGAGAAAAGCAAAACTTTTTCAATATACTTTATGAAAATTAATTTATGGCTTTAGAAATGAACTCAAAATATTAAATAATTACTAGAATTTTAATTTGTCCTCATTGGAATAAGACTGTTAAGTGACCTTGACCTACATAAGCAACTGTTGAAGTTATTTCCTTTAATGAAGTAGTTCTTCAAATAATTGATTTATTTACATGCATGCATCAAACTGTTTTGTTAATTTTATTTGTTTTGATAATATAAAAAATTGGTAATAAATAATACCTTCAAATTCTTTAAGCATTTCTGATTTTAATTTTGTTAACTTAGATCAGGTCAAGATTTGATAATTGGCAACAAACAAACACGCTGTTACACTAAAAGACATCTCTTATACCAGGCTTCATTTGTTCCACTGTGCTCCTAATTTTACTTTTGTTTTCCTCTAAGCTACTCATACAACAATGTAGGACCAATCTGACCCACTGTTATTCCAATGTTACAATAGTTTTCCTCTTTAATAGCACTAGACTCCTCCTCCACACAAGTATCGCTCGGTCTCACTTTGTTCTCAATGTTACATTAGGTTTCCTCTTTAATACTGGACTTACTCTCACACAGGGATTCATAATTTCCACTGAGCTCCAAATGTACACTGATTTTCCTCTATAATACTGGAATGAGTCTCTTGAACTGGTAGCCATTTGTCCACTTTTTTCTAAAGTTACACATGTGTGCCTCTATAAAACTGGTCGTGTACTTTCCACAGGGATCACTTTGTCTTACTGTACTCTAAATGTTACACTGGACTCCCCCCTCTATAAATAGAGGACCCCTTTCATATACTAGACTCTCCGTCACATTACTGCTAATGCTACACGTGTTTTGTTCTTAATGCTCTGACACATATCTGTGTCCTACTTGGATCCAACTGTCGCACTTAAAAATGGTTTTATCTTTATAATACCATGAACTCCCCGTCACACATAACTTCTATTCTACTTTGCTCCAAATGTAGCACTGGTCTCCCTCTAATACTGAATTCACTTGTCATACAGAAATCATCTATCCCCCTCTTTACTAGTCACACGAGTCCCTTGTGTGCTCCAAGTGTTACACTGGTCCGCCTCTGTAATATTGGACTCCCCTGTCCCACAGCTGTGTGCCCAATGCTGCGCTGGTCTTCCTCTATTGGACCCCCCGTCATAGGGATCCATTTGTCACACTTTGCTACCAATGTTATATTTTTCTCAACAATAGTGGACTCTCTAATTATAATGAAATCAATCGTCCCCATTGTAATGTTACATTCCCTCACACTGGACCCGTGTCCAACTTTACTATCAATGTTGTATTAGCATCCCTCTACAATACTGAACTTCAACTCGGTTGGTCCACCTGTCCAACTGTGTTTCCAATGTTCACTAGGTTTAATCGGTAATACTGGACTACCCCGATACACAGAGATATGTCTGCCTTACTGTTCCCCTAATATTGCACTATGTTTTCTCACATAGTGATTAGCATGTCACTCTGTGCTCCCTATGTTACATCTTCCTCTTTGAAACTGGACCCTTTGTCTTACTGTGTTCCAAATATTGCACTAGTTTTCTTGTTTAATACTCGCTGTGTCTTATTGCGATCCATGTCACATTAACACCAGTCTTCTCTAAAAGTTAATAATACTGAATTTTTACGCCACACGGAAACCCATCTGCTCTACATAACAGTACACCAGGTTTTCATCTCTGATACCCGCTGTTACATAGATATCCACATATTCCACTGTGTTCCTTATGTTACACTAGGTTTCATCTACAATACTGACACTGGGATTAATCTGTCTTCTCCTGCTCCTAATTTTACACTAATGTCCCTCTATAATATTTGACTCCCCATTCACACTGGGATCAATCTGTCCCATTCCAAATGTTACACTAATATATACTGAACTCCATTGCCACATAATAATCCAACTGTCACGATGTGTTAACAATGCAACACAATATTCCTCTTAATACTTGACTCCCTCTGTCACGCTGTGTTTACAGTGTTTCACCCTCCTCTTTACTACCGCGTCACACAAGGACCATCTTTCCCACTGTTTTTCCAATGTTATAAGACTTCCCTTTATAAATATGGACCCACTCTGTCGTACGTTGCTCCCATTGTTAAGTCTCCATGCACAATAGGGACTCCTTCGTCACACAGGGAACCATTCGTCCAACTGTACTCTCAAATATTACATCTCCCACCACAATTGTGGACTACCCGTCACACAGAAATTTATTTGTCATACTGTGCTTGAAATGTTAAATGTCGCATTTGGATCTCTCCGTAATACAGGTCTTCCCATCACCATGGCATAAAGTTTTCATACTGTGTTCCCAATGTTACGCCTCCATCTATTATAGTAGAGTCCCTATCCCACTGGGTCCAATTTGTCTTAATGTGCTCCATATGTTACTTTGATTTTCTTCTACAACAATGAACACCCATGTCCTCCACTGTTATTCATCGGTCCTGGTGTTTTCTCAATATTACAATGGAAACCTTTCGCACATGATCTTATTGTGGTCTAAATGTTACATCGGTTTTTCTCTAAAACTAAAATAGTGGACTCTCTCTGTCACACTGAGGGACATCTGGCCGACCGTGATCTCAGTGTTACACTGGATCCCTTCACACAGGTGTGCATGAGTCCCGGTGTGCTCCGATTGTTTCAACGGTTTTCCTCTTTAATACTACTCACTTGATTTGCATGCCCTACTTTGATCCAGTTATTACACTGTTTACTATTTGTAACAATGGATTCCATCTGCCAAATTGTGATCACACTGCCCTATAGTGAGACTAGTTTTTCTTCAGAATACTTGGCTTCTACTGGCCCAATGCGTTCCCCATTCATACGGGGAACTGTGTACTGTTTCACATTTCGTTTAACAACTTCCTACAGGGGAGGGGGTTAAGTTAGAAAGGGGGAAAAGTAGAGGTCATGGTGACAAAGACAACTCAACCAATTATCTCGTATACAGGAATTTTCGTATATCCATGGAAATTATTGGAACGATATAAAAAAGTTGACTTGTTTTGTCAGAAAAGTAACATAGCTCAATTCCTATTGCCATTTCTCTTCCCTTAATCTTGCATTAAGGTTTTCCCCTTTTTTGACATTAAAATGTCATTAAAACACATAACATATTTAATGACATTAAAACACGTGGACTATAAAAAAACCCTCAAGCTAGAGTTGAGCACATATTCATGCTCAAACTTAATTTCATGCTCAACTAAATTCTTACTGTTGTGTCGAAAAAAGATATGGTTGAGCTTGAATTTGACACATCCAAGCAGGTGCAAACATTGCTCTTATTCAAGCAGTTGCAGTTATTGGCTTCATTCAGGCAGTTGCAGACACTTTCGATGCAAACATAATCACAGAACAATTGTCAATTTACCAATTCACTTGTCCTGCTTTTAAACCAGCTCCACCCCAATGCTGGAAACAGTAGCAACACGATATATAATTGAACATCATAAACTGTTGAAATTCAGAATGAAGTCATTGCGGACGATCCTGTTCAATACAACAATAATTAACTTGCGCACTGACACCGAGGACATGAATTTTTCGCAATACCAACAACAGTGTCGGTTGGCAAAGGGGACATATAAACCAATTCTACTTCCGATTCAGTGAACTGCAAACTTCAGGTGACAGCAACCGGTGCGATCTTGCAATCACCACAAACGACAATCATTGATGGGTGTGCCATTATATTGGTGATATATTGGCAAGTTCTTGGAATTGGCAGTGACTTTGTTGTTGCTTTTTTTTCAGTTATGCAATGGAAAGTATTGATGACTGATGCAGCATTGCAGTTATGCGAAGACAGGTATAGCTTGTGATAAGGGAAGTAGATGCCACATATTGTGTCCTGATTCCAATATCCAATCGCAGTAGCAGCTCTTCCCAGTGTTTCATACCTTATCTTGGTTAGGAGGTTTGAGTGTCTCGATGACCTGGAGAGGAATGCTGGCGGAACTTAAGTTCCTGGTAGGGTCACCCAAATCAGACAGGATGAAAGGTAGAGGCCATACAAAAATCGGCACCTTCTTTGTGGGACGCTACGCTGGCGGTCTCGTGTACAGGGATTGTTAACCCCCTGTCACGATAAAGATCTCTATGCAAAGTTCGATAGAAGAGTAGGCAGAAACGCCGTTGCATGGGCTCATCCTTCTTTCTGAACTATTCCTTTTGCTCTGCATTCCCATTCCTAATACCGCTTCTCTTCCTTTCCTATTGTTTTGTCTTTTGTCACGATATCGGTGAAATACTCTGGAAGTGACGTTAAACCCTAATTAAACAATCGCAGCCGGTGACTCTTACTGTTACTTCGAACAAAGTCTAAATTATAGAATTTATTTTTTCATGATCTCATTGAAAAGGCCACAACCCTTCCCCTCAATAGTCCTTATTACACAAACAAACTATTTCACGGAAGTTGTGTTCACTGATCTAGTTTTAACTGAAAAAGTATTCACTGTTGTATTGTTCACTGGCGAAGTGTTCATTGATTTAGATGGTCAGTAACACAGTTTTAGTTAGGATATATATAAATCTGCTTTATCATCTTATATTTGATAAATTGTTTATACCAATGCTGATCAATATCATGTTACCCTTCATATTTTCTCAAACAGCTGAAGCAGTTGGTTTATTTTCACAGTCATGTCGTCAATGGGACGCTTCTTTTTTCTTCTATTTTCTATAATCAATGGAAATGCTGAGATGAAGATTTTATGACATGTGTTATTACAGGACGTAATCTGAATCATTATGAGGTATACATTGCTGTAGTGTTCGAGAGACATGGCTTTAAGACTAGTCGTGAAGAGGCTAAATCAGATAAAGATAAATATGCCAGAGACTACAAATTGCAGATCTCTATCGGCTTTGCCACACTGGTATCTCCTTTTGCTCCTTCATTTCTACGTCAAAATTGTCTACATAATTATGTACGCTTTGCGTCCATCTTTCTGTATTGTCCCTAATGCTTTGATTTCTCGTTCATGTCGTCGCTTCTCTTCCTGCCCTTACGTTTAGTTTTTCTCCTTTGATCTTTTGTCACGATATCTGAGATGTATTTTGGAAGCTACATTAGACCCCAATTAACGAAATAAACAAAGTACTCTAATAATTGAAAGGTAAAACTGCACAAAGAAATGTGATTGACATTACAGCAGCTGCATACAGACACAGAGTACTCGTCCCAAGTATTGTAAGAAGCACGTTATATTATTCGGTAAAACAAGACTGGCAAACGCTAGCTTGCTAAAACTCAAGATATTAAATCAATGCCACCTGCCGAGAAAATTTTGAAAAAAGATGTTAAATGAGCTCATTTACAAACAGCCAATTGGAAGTCAGCTCTGAATCCTAACATGCCTACAAATGAGGGTGTATTCTGCCCAATGACCATGACAGCGTTCTGCAATTGTCATACATCTGCATGCACTATGAGAACGTTATCAAAGGGGGTTTATTGCTGAAGTGAGAGTAAAACTGAAGACTAAGAACACGCTAAGTGTAAACCATGTAAATACAAGAAAATGATAACTAATATTTCAACAACAATATGGCTTTTTAAATTTCGGATTTATTTTGTTTTTCTTTTCTTTTCAAAATGAATGATTTAGTTTTCATTTTGCTACTAATTGCGATTCATAAATAATAATATCAAATGCTCAAATCGTTTGAGTTCCTCGATGACCGGTAAGGTTAACATGGTGGGTGCTATTGTTCCTAGTAGGGTCACCTAAGTCGGACAGATTGAGGGGTAGATGCAAGACAAATATCAGTACGCTCTTCGAAGGTTACACTTAACTGGCGGTCCCGTGTACAGTAATGTTTAAGACCCTGACATGTTAAAGATCTCCATGTTGATTTAGGTATAAGAGTAGGCAAAAACGACGTTGTTTAGCGTGATCCTTATTCTTTTTAACTATCCTTATTGCTTTCATTTCCCGTCCCTGTCACCGCTTCTTTCCTCGTCCTATCATTTGATTTGTCTCCTTTGGTCTTTTGTCAAATATCGAAGGGAGAAATACTGTTGAAGTAAAGTAAAGCCCTACTTAAACAAAACAGACAATCAAACAAAAACGTTAACGTATTGATGATCTACTTAAATTTCTAAAAAAAAAGTTCAAAATGCAAGGATGGCGCCAATAGATTTATCATCTGTACCCTATCGCTATCAAAATCAATTTTCTTTACTAAGCTTGGATTGTAGACAATAACATGATGTTGTATTTCTTATTTTATTTTTCCTCGCACTATCTATATTTTCTGCTGAGAAATTAAGCAATCAGCAATGAGCGACACCACTGCATTGGCGTTTATAGCCTATATGATTGCCAATTGAAGATAGTTTGTATATACAGTGGCATTGTCATGCGATGGTAAATATAAAGGCGCTAACAATTACAAGGGTTTCTATAATATAAGTTCATATTCGTAACATCAAAAATCCATCTCAAATATAAATCGCACCTTTCACAACTGCAAATGTACAACCAAATGCACAACCATTCAAGTTTAAGGGAAATGTACTAAACTTGTAAGTATATATGTCTTGAAGCATGCTAAGATGTTTAGGCCAACCCTTTTAATTCTGTATTTTACGAAAAAATAAAATGTTTTTGACGCTTAAAAATCTGAATCATTATTTGCAGTGTCAAAAATGTCACGTTAGAGTATGGCGGGTAAATCCGAGGCTAAAAGTTCTCCAGAGCTTATGTTGTTATGTTATTATATATAACGACTCTAAATAAATATTTGTCATTGTCATTGTCATTGACCTTTCACCTCATGTCTAGTTAATGAAAAAGTTGGATGCAATCTAACCACAGCGCCTGTAACGAGTTAATAAGTGAAACTCAATAGATGCAAAACAGCAACTTAGGTATCGATGTTAAATAAATTTGTGCAAGTTCACGTAATTGGACCATGTTTTTGTGGAGGCGATGTCAAAGTCGTCTTCTATGACCTTTGTTCAAATATACATGCGCGCTCAAGTACAAGAGGAATATAGAAGAGTGTTATCGAGTTACAAAAAAGAAATACACAACAATTCATTTTGTCATAAATCTTCAACCCAGCATTTCCATTGATTATAGAAACTAAAAGGAAATTGTTTAGACAAGCGTCCCATTAAATAGAGATGACGACATGCCTCTCGTATCCCAGTGAAAAAAAAACCAACCGCTTCAGCTGTTTGTGAAAACATCAAGGATAACATTATATTGATCATATATCAAATATAAGATGATAACGCAGATTTATATCAATCCTAACTCAAACTGTTTTACTGAACATCTTAACCAATGAACACTTCGCCAGTGAACAATACAACAGTTAATACTTTTTCAGTGAAAACTAGATCAGTGGACACAACTTCCGTGAAAAAAAACATGATTGAAAACTGCACCAGTGTTCAATATATTAGTGAACACTTCATCGGTGAAACCGCTACAACATTGAACAATTCATCAATGGACACTACATATGTGAATAATACATTAGAGAACACTAAACGAGTGAACACTACACCAGTGAACACTACAACAGTGAACACTAAACGAGAACACTACACCAGTGAACACTACAACAGTGAACACTAAACGAGTGAACACTACACCAGTGAACACTACAACAGTGAACACTAAACGAGTGAACACTTCACCAGTGAACACTACATCAGTAAACACACACTAAAAAAATGAAGACTATATCAGAGAAAACTACACCAGTGAGTAAACACTACAGCTAGGACACTACACACGTAAACACTTCATCAGTTAACATAACACTCTGCATCAGTGAACAATACATCAGAAAACACTTCATCAGCGAACATTACATCATCAAACATTACACAAGTGAACAATGCACAGATAAAAACTACACCAATGAACACTACACCAATGAATACGACACCAGTGAGCAATACACAGGTCAACACTACATAAGGGGACACTAAATCAGTGAACACTACAACAGTGAACACTTAAACAGTGAACACTAAACCAGTGACCACTGCACCAGTGAACACTGCACCAGTGAACAATACATAGGTCGATACTACAACAGTGAACACTAAACCAGTGAACACTAAAACAGTGAACACTAAACCAGTCAACACTGGACCAGTGAACAATACACCAGTGAACAATACATAAGTCGATACTAAACAGTGAACACTAAACCATTGAACACTGCCCCAGTGAACAATACACCAGTGAACACACCAACAGTGATCACTTAACCAGTGAACACTACAACAGTGAACAATACATAGGTCAACACTACATAAGTGAACACTACACCAGTGAACACTTCACCAGTGAACACTACACAAGTTAACACTACACCAGTGAACACTACACAAGTTAACACTCCACCAGTGAATACTTTGCTAGTGAACAATACAACAGTGAACACTCCACCACTGAATACTTCACCAGTGAACACTTCACAAGTGAACACTACACCAGTGAACACTACAACAGTGAACACTACACCGGTGAACACTCTACCAGTGAACACTACACCAATGAACACTACAACAATTAACACTCTACCAGTGAAAACTTCACCAGTGAACACTTCAACAGTGAACACTACAACATTGAACACTACACCAGTGAACACTACACCAGTGAAAACTCTACCAGTGAACACTTCACCAGTGAACACTACAACAGTGAACACTACAATAGAGAACACTCCATCAGTGAACACTCTACCAGTGAACACTTCACCAGTGAACACTACAACAGTGAATACTAAACCAGTGAACACTCCATCAGTGAACAATCCATCAGTGAACACTTCACCAGTGAACATTACACCAGTGAACACTTCATAATTGTAACATTCCATCAGTGACCACAACACCAGTGAACACTCTACCAGTGAACACTTTACCAGTGAACACTTCACCAGTGAACACTACAACAGTGAACACTAAACCAGTGAACACTCCATCAGTGAACAATCCATCAGTGAACACTTCACCAGTGAACATAACACCAGTGAACACTTAATAATTGTAACATTCCATCAGTGACCACAACACCAGTGAACACTCTACCAGTGAACACTTTACCAGTGAACACTACAACAGTGAACACTTCACCAGTGAACACTACAACAGTGAACACTAAACCAGTGAACACTACAACAGAGAACACTCCATCAGTGAACACTACACCAGTGAACATTACACCAGTGAACACTTCATAATTGTTACATTCCTTCAGTGACCACAACACCAGTGAACACTACACCAGTGAACACTACAACAGTGAACACTACACCAGTGAACACTACAACGGTGAACACTACAACAGAGAACACTCCATCAGTTAACATTACATTATGAGTGATGTTAATCAGTCGAAAAGAAAATATACACTTGGCACTGCACATAGAACTCGCTGACTATGCCTTCAATTAAACTTGATTGGATAGAACAACTTGTCCTATTTACCAATATTAAAGATGGAAAAATATTAGTGTTTGTATATAATTGATTCGTGTGCGAATGATACATGTTATTTTGTGATGTTGTACGATGATAGTCGTGCCCGATAGCTAATGGAAGTCGGCTTCTTTGCTAAAACCTTATTATTGATTTTGTGCTTAACATAATGTAAATTGTTGTCTAAACAAACACACATGTACCTGTGACAATGCGATCGGCGCGCAATTTCTCATAGTTGAATTTTATTATCAAATGCTGCAATGATGAACAGAGATCACATCTAGAAACTATTAGGACACAGATCAGACCAATTCATAACCACACGTAAACAATTCCCTTACTAAATGAAATGGAATAGTCCTCTGGGCGATGCTGAGTGAAACGTGCCACCGGTTCTTGATGAATACAACGACAAGACGTTGATGGTTTATCCACGCATCTTGCGTCTGTCGCTCCCAGAGTGCGTTGTACACATAGTTCGGAACAACTCATTGTAAAGGATGTCACTATTGGGACTATGATTGTCGATAAGACATGATATAACACACACATTGAATAAGAAAATGAAACATCTACAACGATTATATGGCTTTTGTCTAGATATTGGAAGAATTGCATGTCTTAAGTAGATCATATGATTATAAAAGTTACCGTGTACAAATCGGGATATGGTCAACTTGTCATAAAACCAACCCGTAACTATTGAAACTTCCATTTCAAAACACAGTGTGTTGGCTTATTTGCACTCATTTGTCGTTATATCTGGTTGTAAAATACCAAAACAAAAGACGTATGTTATGGTATTTTTTCAATAGGAACAATATAAAAAGTCAACTAACAAAATAAAAAAAAAATGCCATTTTGACCTTTGTGTTAAAGTATTAGAATTTCAGTCGAATTTCAACCGACTCAAATATTGCATAAAATATTTTGACCTAAGGGTCAGCTATTGAAATAAATGAATTCATGGCCCGATGTTACATGTGCTCGCATAAAGATAAAGTTAACATTTTCCAAAAGACAGTCTATTCCAACAATTCGATTAAATCTAAGGATGCTTGAGACGTTAATGCTTTCAAAAAGTTACCTTAATTTTTCTCAAAAAGTATTCACAATAGACCCAATAAAGTATATTTTTTATAAGAGAGCATTCTTTGTTTGCTATCTATATGCGTAAGTTTGAAAAGTTTCAGACATCACATTAAAAGAAAAGAGCTAATTATGTGAGTGTTTGACCACGCCAAGAAAGTCCCAATTTTCTATAACATGGTTAACCCTAGATGGGCTTCAATTTGGCAGTCTACTCTACTAATGTTAATCTAGAGAAAGGTGCCTCAGTTTTTCTGTTTTCGTTTCATTTTTAAACTGGAACTAATTAATAGCATCATTAACCCCTTTTGAACTTTAAAAGTTCACTGCTGTATCACTAAACTATATATCAAA
>JAUMGZ010163590.1:0-15916 GCA_032359645.1 Pododesmus macrochisma
GTTGAAAGGCTTTATGATTTAATGTAGGAAAATTTATTATTAATTATTTTATGTCGTTAATTTGCTGTGCACGTTAGTTTTGTGGTTGAAATTTTGTTTTCCCCATTACACTTGGCTCTTAATTGTATGCAAAGCATGTATTACTATTAATTAAGTTATGTCCTTTCAGAAATGTTTTTGTGTTAATAAGCCGTTTGGTAAATTTTTAATTTCAGAAATTATTTAAATGCATGTCTATACTTAAGACTGCTAGTCTCATGCGGGAAGAAAGGAAGGCTGAGGCCTCATTAACCGGTTTAGCCACACCGTCTAGTTTCGTGCTGGGTGACCGTCCTAAGTCGGTCCGCTTGTATTACTAGTCATGAGAATTGTTGTGATGTCAATTTAATTCCTTACATTCTGGTGCTTAATGGTTTGATGAATTTATTGTTTGTTTGTCATATTTCTCGTTCTGTTGATTTCACTTAAACTGTTTTTGTTATCATCAATGGCTCCAATTAAACATCTTCCATGTTTTTTCTTCTGTCCATTGTTGTACAGATAGACAAGAGCTGTCTGGCTAAGTGTCCCTTCTTTAACAGTTTCAGTGTCCTTTTTGAAATAGAATTTCGATATGTGCATGAAATAATCGATGTGAACTAGCGCATGCACATTCAAATAAATTATGCTTATATTATGATATCTACACTTCGCGTATACATACGTAACTTATTGTCTCTAGTTGACAAGAAAGACGAAAATTGATATTTTAAGGAATTAAAACCGAGACATTATAGCCATGAACTGGGATCTTTGTCATGTGAACAGATAGTAGACATGGCAAGAAGAAGACTTTTCTATAGCTATACTGGAATCATTTTCGCAAAGCATTTAACGTACCATATAATGTATCTGATTTGTTGAAAACCTACATAATGTGCTTCCAGCACGTAAATGTCATGGTAATAAAAATATTCTTATCAATTGCCTTGCTTATCATGTTTGAATGAACAACAAGCTTAATATTGTGTAAACTGATGCATGACGGCTGCTTCGAAGCAGGATGTGGAGTTCGGGATGGGGCTGTCTCACAGAGAATATTGGTTCTTTCCTCTTATAAATATATTTATTGGAGGCATGTTTCAGATTGAATGTCTGTATGTATAGTTAACGTTGCAGTAATCTCACTATTTCATCATAAATAATTGGTAAACCAAATTTATCCGCATTCGTGCATTCAGACTACACAGTCCGTCTTCTAATGGCCGAACGGTCGCTAAAGACGTTAATTTTCACATATCATCAAGACCACAAAGCACAAACATACAGGTATATCAACAATTATATATATCGTGAATGGACACATTTAAAAGAACTCAGAGTTTGATTAAATCAGCGTTGAAAACAGTGAGAGTGGAATCAACAGAACGAGAGACATTGACAAACAAACAATAACTGTATCGAACAATTAAGCACCATAATGCAAGGAATTGAAGAACTTAAAGTGTGGTTAAACCAGTACAATGAGTACCATTTGTGAATGTAGCTACAGACTTATGTAAGTGACTTTATATAACTTGTTTCAAAGCGTTTAACATTACTGTAAACATACTTATATAAGCGCAATCCAATTTTAGCTCTACATTCGATGCAAGACATATACGCCCATTTATAATAAGCGTACGTTGGCCTACATTAATGACTTAAATTTATATGTTAAATTTTAGCGCTGTTTATAAATTAACGCTTTAATATCAGCGCGAAAAGCGCTAAAATACGATTTCCGCTAAAATGTGTACGTTTACAGAAAACAAGAAAACAGTTGAATTCTTGAAATTTATTGAAGAAAATAGCAGAGGATTAATTTATAAGGTACATAAAACAAATTACTTTCCTTCCACCTTAAAACCTTCTTATGTTACCGTAAGATTTTATGTTGAACCTTGAAATGTAGATTAATGTTCGAAACAAAGAAATAAATATACATATAATATAAATTTGTTACATTAGATATTTAATGTTCAAGGATTGAATCTCCTTGCACCACCCATGACATTTTCGCGTTGTCGTTACCAGCCTTAAGGGTTCATCCATCTTTCTGAACTATTCCTATTGTTTGATTTCTCGTTCCTGTCGCCTCTTCTCTTCCTGTCTCAACGTATGGTTTTTCTTCTTTGGTCATTTGTCTCGATATCGGTGGAAAAACTCTGGAATTGACGTTAAGACAAAATTAAACAAACAATACGCACTGGATTAAAAACAACACAACAATCATCTGTATGTGCAAAACTGCCAAATATTTAAGTGTAATTTCGAAATATGTCTACCACAAGTAGTAGAAATGAAGATATACTGGTGAAATGAATTACAGTTGAGATTGCTAACAACAACCTCGACACATATAAAATACAGAGCCAAAGGGAATAGATTTACTTCTAACTATCAATATGTTCCATCAATTATGAACGGGTAATAACTCATGTATTTCTATAATGCTGAGGGATGTTCACTTGTTTATTAAGCACACAAATCAAAGTTTCTTTTATATCTACAGACACATAGCTGTTTACGACACAAATCAACGGTGTTCCGCTTGGTAAATTGTGTTAAAGACCAATAAAACGCGATACGTTCTGTTTTCACACAATATCACGGTCAATATAAGACATTGCTTCTTACAAACGCTTAACTAAGTCTGCTTCTTAAAAACGCTTAACTTAGCCTACTTTCCCTTTTGGTCTAGACCTAATAAATAATATCTCTTTTATGTAGTGACATTTACGATATAGTCGCCCTTGATTTCGATTAATTTTGTTGTCACTTGGCCTTGTGGAACTGAAAGGGGTTAACTGCATGATTTAACACGGACATAATTTTTTTTTTTGTCTCAGTTCTTGCAACTGTACTAGTTTACATTATAAAGGAAAAAAGATAAAAAAAAATTCGGATAAAAAAACTGTTATTGAATTAGGTTATATAAAGTAATAATGACTTTTTTTATAGTTAACTTTCTGTTTTTGAATTATAGAATCGTTTACATCAGAGAACATTACTTAACAGTTTTGAGAGATATATAGGCTATGACATGATGTAAAATAAATTCTTCCAATTTTTCAACACGGACATAATTTAAAGGTATAAACGTGTGTTATTTCCATCACTTTAGTAATAAGACGCTCGCTCACACACACACACACACACACACGTTTTGCCGTGATAATTTTGACAATGTGTCTTTATACAAAAACTCTATTTAAAGTTTGTCGTTAATCAAATTTGATCCCTTTGCGATTATAAGGCAATATGTATGTTGCTTTTCTTGTAAAAAAACAGAAAGAGTTGAATCAACAGAACGAGAGGCATTGGTAAATTAGCAATAGCCGCATCAAACCCTTTCGACACCAGAATAAAACGAAATAAATTGACATCACAACAATCCCCCAGACTAGTTATCCATGCGGACCGACTTAGGACGGTCACCAAGCACGAAATCAGGCGGTGTGATAAACCGGTTAATGAGACCTTAATCTTTCCACTTTCCGCATGCGATAAGAAGTCTTAAGTATGAACATACATTTAACATTTTTAATAAGTACACTTCATAGCGCTGTCAATAACATGAAAAAAACCAACCACCCAAACACAATTGCCAATTAAAAACAAAACGAGTAAAAAATATTAACATATTTACAAAAGGCAGTTTGAAACACGAAAATTGGACGTAGCCAAGCAGTATTAAACCGACAACATTGGCCACTACATGGTAGTTCCGTACATCCCATATACAGTTAAGTATTTGAATAATGACACTGATGAACAATTGGTGTGGTAGCAGAGCTATAACAGCAGCAACTAAGCCAAATTAATTGATAGGACACACATACACACACACACACACACACATATATATAACCGGGGACTGTTGGAGAGCAAATGCTCACCCAGTTCAGTGTTAGGGGGCAACAACGACAAAAGTTGGTTGAAGTAATTACTATTACAAATATACATCAGTGTGAGCTCAGACATATTTAACAACGCGAACTCCAACTAACAACCAGAGGGACGGATATCAGGCCCAGCCTTTTCGATATATGGAGCTTTCCACTGGAGCTGTTCATGGAGTCCTAGTAGTATTGTTAGAAAAAAACAAAGTAGTAAATCTAAGGTCGCAAGTCCATGGACATTGGCAAACAATAAGAAAATGTTAAACGCACACAGAAAAATGAGCCAAATATACATTTATTAACTAAAAATGAAAACATCACGAACTTCTATTAAAAAACTATAAGCGAAACCAAGTGCTTGCGATAGGGTGAGCGTTTCCTGTTACACATGTGTTACCCGTATACGCAATGACAAAGTCTATGTCAGTAAGAGGCGGAAAATGGATTTAATACTAGGCATACAGTGCGTCTCACTATAAGAGGATCATAGCTACGTTTAAGGAATTTTCTTACAATTTTAGAATTAACGGAACATATTTTTAATCCTGAGTTAAAACTGAATGTCTTGCTTTACCGTTACTATGGTAAGCAGCTTCACATTGTAATATAGATCTATCAAAGTAATCGGAACTACAGGCTAATTATATATCTATTCTTCCTTTAACTGTCCTATGAATAATTACTCATCATTAGGTAAAATGTATCTCTTCTTTACATGGACTTACGGCTTTAGAATATTGTCTTAGTTTTTTTTCGATTTACAACTTCTTTGAAAGTACGGGCAAAATACATATATATAGCCTCTCTTTTATTACGTGACTGTCGCATGATTACATGATAAATTATCTGTCACTTTCTTTATAGGTAACTTAATCTGGTGATTAATGGGTTCGTGTGCTATTTGGAAATAAAAGGAAAACGTGGGAAACACACATAAAAAATAACCAAATATACATTTATTAAACTAAAAAGGAAATATCACAAACTTCTTTTATAAAACTAGAAGCGAAACCAGGTGCTTGCGATTTTGTAAGCGTTTCTCGTTACACATGTGTCACCTGCCGTGATGCCTCCGTATAACTCTGTATGTCAATTCTTTCCGGTGTATGGAAGACATTCAAACAAACATTCCATACATTGAACGTACATGCACTTATCAGTATACCTTGTGGTTGTTTTGTATGTACATATTCAATTAATAAGGATGTATGAGTCTTCAGGTTTGTACGTAGGTAATGATTGGTATACATGTTGTGTTATAATGGTTTTGTGTGTTTTTTTGTGTGTGTTTTCATACAAATTGGCATATGTGTTGTGTAATGAAGTCTTAGAAGCCATATTTGTTTGTACGTCCGTAATACGTGGTAAACATGTTTGATTATAATGGCTTGGTGTTACAATGTAACACACTTAGAAGCAAACGACAGTAAGGTGCAATATACATTGACAAACTATCAACAACGAGGTAAAAAAAAGACTAGAATAAACTTAACAATTGAGACTTGCAGGTCTTTTACCTAAACTATATCTTAGATAAATGCCAGCAGCTTCGTGACATAAGCTTCGGGCAATATCTGGGGTTCGGGACGAGGTAATTAACACAGAGTTTTGGCTCCTTCCTCTTATATATTTCATATTTATCGGAGGCATGATTCAGATTGCATTTTTGTATTTTTAACTGATAGATGGTGTCGTTTCTCTAGTTCAAGACACGCACGACAGACCGAAATGTTTACAAACTTAAAAAAATATTGCATTAAGTTGCATGCAATGTTACATATATACATGTATTTGATTTTCGTTTTGTCGAAACAATTCTGAAGGTTAATGCTTGTTTGTTTGCTTGTTTAATTAGGGCTTAACGTCACTTCCAGAATATTTCACCGATATCGTAACAAAAGACAGGAGAAAAACCGTAAGAAAGGACAGGAAGAGAAGCAGCGACAGGAACGGGCAATGAAAGTAAAAGATGGTTAAAGAAATGGCAATGTATCAATAATACATCAAGTTAGGTCATGCTATACACTGTACTTTGTTACTTTATCCCAGATGTTATATTAACTTAGCAATTACCTCAATGTCATCTTGATATGGTTACCGATGTTAAATATGCAACAAGGGACCTTTAAAGACACATAAATCAAATAAAATCATATTCATTAACTCCCACGGTTATTGCTTTAAATGTTGATAGATTGTTTAGATATGATATGTTGTCTCGTCAATATGTGTTCTGTGATTTAATGTTCTTACCGTGCGTCATCGATTTGTAATAAACGTATAGCTTGGAGTTCTTATCGTAAATTGAATATATTATGTAACTAGACTTATTGAGCCACTTATGAAAGCCATAGGTCATGAGCGAGCAACTTTCACTCATGTAATAGGTTTGACATAATTTTGAATGTCCTTCTTTGTTTTCGAACTCATCCTGGTGGTGACTTTATGATGAGTCTATTTGTTTTTGTCATTAATCTTTGGTAAGTTTATGTTGACTTTATTTTTCTTCTTTCATGTCAAATGGGATACAATTAACTTTAAATACTTGCCCCAATCATCTATATTGGAGGGGACGTTAAATTATGAGTCGAGTATATATGATTGATTACATGTAACCCTTGCAAGATAAAGATCCTTATGTAAAAATCGATATAAAAGTACAGTTGGAAACAAAAATGCCATTGCAATGGCTCATCCTTTGTTTTCTGTATTATCACCCCTATGTCTTGATTCACGTTCCTCTCGCCACTTCGCTTCCTTGCCAATGTTGTGATGTGGTTTCTGGGTATGTTTTGTTTGCTATTTGATGATTGTTGGCGTTTTCCTTGTTAGCTTGTCCCCCTGATTTAGATTTTATCCTTCCTAAATTTAGTTTTGTTGTCACGGTAACAGTAACATGTCTTGGGATGACGTTAAACACTAATTTAAGAAGTAGGCAGTAACCATCGCCGTTGCATTGACTCATCCTTCTTTCTGAACTATCTCTATTACTTTCGTTTCCCGTTCCTGTCGCCGCTTCTCTTCCTGTCCTATCTTTTGGTTTTTCTCCTTTGGTCTTTTGTCACAATATCGGTAAAAGATTCTGGACGTGACGTTAAGCCCTAATTAAACAAACAAACAAACAATACGTGGAACTAAATACATTACCGTGCAGCACGTTTGAGTACATATTTATCTGTGTACTCTTAATGGGGTAGGCAATAACGGTTCCATAAAAAATAAACCTAAATCAAAGACAATGTGTGGAAATAAGCTCAAGTGTGTGTATGTGTGTGTGTGTGTGTGTGTGTGTGTGTGTGTGGATGTATATTATATTTTATTGTACGTAATACTGTATTGCAAATGCAAGCAAACAACCTTTCCGTAAATGACCTGGTAAATAAAGCTAAGAACTAAGATGAAGTATTGGTTAATGTGAAAAACTACATTCAGTTAATCAAATAAAAATATATGATATGTATTACAGCGTTTTCTGCTGATATTCATGTTCTTATCATCTATCAAAATTACCTAAAATCAGCAAACTAACAATATCGTGTATGGTTAATAATAAAAAGAGTGCCGATCTTTAGATAGACAAAGGGATCTGTCTGAAATAAAAACGTTTGTGTCGCATTTGTTTTCTCATACCTCATGGAAACCTATTTAATGTAAGGGCATAACATAGAATCTTAAAACGTATCTTAAAAAAGCTTTTAGTTGACGGTGCGCTATCATACATTTAAGTATACAAACTAAGAAACGATAACCAAGGTTAAATTATGCCAACTGATAGCTTAAGAGCGACATGAATAATTAGATTACGATTTATCGTCTATTTTCTTTTACTTTTGAGCACATTGATGATATTTTTGTTTTGTTATCACGTTTCCTCGTAAGCAAATTGATGTGTAACGACAATTACAAATGTTGCATACGGACTCTTTACGATAATTGCAGATGTAGAAGATGGAAAGTTTACGACAATCGCAAATCAAAGAGTATCCAACACTTCTGCCTTTTTAAAAACAATAAACCATATAACAGATTCGATGAAACATCAAATGAAAGCACGTTCTAACATACAACTTCTTTTTAAAGGAAACCAAACCAATGCTGTCATACCGATAAAGGTGTTATTGTAAACTTCTTATTGTTCTCGTAAACTAGAAAACCTTTATCGGGAAAATAATAGTACGAAAATGTTAATGTTATTGTATAGTTAAAAGCGTATTGGACACTTTTATATGATTTGCCTACACAACTCTTAAGGATAGGTATAATAAGAAAGTAACGTAAATGTGTAGGATGATTAGTGCTTTACAGTAAAACGTGTTCTCCACTTTAAGAACCATTTGTCATAAATAGTCCACATGTACATAAAGCATAAACAATTTGTTTGTTTGTTTGTTTGTATAAGGGCTTATTGTCCGATCAACAGCTAAGGTCATTTACGGACGTGCCAGTTTTACTGGTGGAGGAAACCCAAGTACCCGGAGTAAACCACCGACCTACAGCAAGTCACTGGCAACTTTCTCACACTAGCACCCCCCGGACAGGAATCGAACTAGGAGGTGAAAGGCTCTTATGATTACAAGTCGGCGACTTTAACCACTAGGCCACCCCGGCCCCATGTTCTGTGTAAGTGGTATAATGAAGTAGTGCATGTGTCTAAAAATAGACCTTTATAAAGATGATAAGGGTAGTGTCAGCATTTCAGCAAGTGTGTGGACCCAAATTAATATAAATGATACTTGTTTGTATTAAGAGAGACTTTCATTGATCATTTATGGTATGTTTTTGTGTTTGAAAATGTAGTATATACTGCAGGTTGTCGCATAGTGCATATATAATGCCATATAAGGAATTCTGCAACATACTCACTTTAAACTGTTATTGTACAAAGAATTAAATACACACAAATATCAAAAGGCATCTACACACTAGCAAATAAACATATATTGAATTTATGGACAAAGCTATTCCACTTATGTTAGCATCAATTGTTGCTTAAGATTTCCGTACAAGTGTCCCAATCTGGGTACAGTGATGTGACATAAAATCAAAGTAATATAGAACCTAGAAACATTTTATATAATGTGATAGTAACTTTCCATTGATGCTTTGTTTGTGTTAAGGGTTTATTGTCCGATCAACAGCTAAGGTCAATTACGGACATGCAAGTTTTACTGGTGGAGGAAACCAGAGTACCAGGAGTAAACCACCGACCTACAGCAAGTCACTGGCAACTTTCTCACACTAGGCGGCCCCCGGATGGGAATCAAACCTAGGAGGTGAAAGGCTCTTATGATTACAAGTCAGCAACTTTAACCACTAGGCCACCGCGGCCCCCAACTTTCGACTGAAGACGTTAAACACAATGTTATAGTAATTATGGACCAAGGTAATTAAACATTACATGATACAAACTTTGGATTTTGTGACTTTAGATTATGAGATGTTTAACATAAATTATGATATTTATTTAAGATTTAGATATGTTTAAGTCTACATAACAGTAACTTTGGAGTAAGTAATCATGGTTAAAATTATATTTAAGTAACTTTTGATTTAGGAATGTTTAAAATTATGTGATAGTAGCTTTTGATTTAGGAATTTTGTGACTTTGGACAGAGGAACGTTTAACATTACGTGATAGAAACTCTGTAGACCTCCTCTTATTGAGTAGCCGTGATACACAATCCCATCTGATGGCTGTCATGGCACAGATTCCTCAGACCAAACGTGAAAGCAAAAAAGAAAACAACAAATCATTATGTGTCACCACAAACATGAGGAAATAAAAACAAGGTAAGGAGAGATTTACATTTATTATACTTAAGTTTTATTCAAGATGGACATATAAAATTAATCAAAATACATTTAACTATGATTAATACACAACAAACGTGTACCTCGTAGAGATCACATATATACAGAAATAAAACATTAATATCCATGATAGAACAACCAATGTTATACACGTATAGCACTGTAAGTGTTATATTGATGATATCTTTATGATAATTAACACATGGTATTAATCCCTTGTCACAATACACTTGTAAAACATAAATACCACCTCATTGTATATTTTGATAGAAATGAATGACAATGAATGGTATTAATAGAGTTGTACTGCTAATAAACTCCTTAAATAAATATTACTACATGTTGAGGCACGAGATTTATGCAGTTAAGTCACAAATGAAATTGGATGAATGTCCCCAATTTTAATAGGAAATGTTACTTATGGTAAATTGGTGTTTATTTATGATAAAGAATTTGGAATTGATGAATTTTTGAATACATGCCTTTGGCATTACATCATATCTAGTTTTAAATGTATACTGGTTCACAGTACATGCTGTGTATTTAGTAAATGATGGATACATAACAGAGACAGCAACAAGATATTTTTTTGTAATATGAAAAAGTACAAAGAATGGATATATCTTTTTAATTCAAGAAGTTTATAAGTTCTGGAGCATATCTAAAGCTCATAAACCTTTATAAAGAAAATATCTTGCAGAAAGTGACAATGCTGTTATATTAAATGTAAGTGAAAAATATATGAACATCTTGTAAAATCAAGATAAATTTCTGAAAGTCTTACAAGCCAAATGATACCCGAGTTACTAGAGTTGACATTTTGTGTGTACACCTGCCAAGCAGGTCTGCTACATACGCCATACATGACATGAACTGTAATAGAAAACACAGAATTCAATCATACACTTATATCAATAATCTAGATAAAGTCTTAGACAGAACTAGTGACAATTTATACAGATTTAGAAACCTTGTACCGGAGTCTAAAAAATTTCAAATCCTTTTAGGTATTTATGTGAATTTAACAGTCAAGAAATATCACTCCAAATACACTCCCCCCTCCCCTACATGTTTGACATCTTAATAGTAATTATAGACTGATAAATTTACTACCTTTCAAAGTGATCCAACCTGTAATTAAGTTCTTTTTCTAAAAGTTTTCTTTACAACTCAAAACATACGGTAGCAAGTCAAACTTTGCCATCCTTCTGTGCTAATGCACAGGTATATTCAGTAATTGAGAAAAAAAGTTTTCATAATAGTGAAATTGCTGGGAAAATCATACATTGAATATGCATTAATGAACTTTTACACCCCTTCTTGTAATATTATGTCTATAACAAAACAATGTATTTCACACAACTCATTATGAAAAAATGTAAACAACTTATATTTTGATTTCACTGGTTATACATTACATACCTTAAAACAACCCCTACCCTTCCCCAAAAAGATGAATCAAAATTCATGTCAAATGTTTTGATTACAAAAATATTAAGATAAATATCCATTATATTGTTAACTAAGTTATATTTTGGATATCAAAATTGTGTACAATATTTGCTTTGGCTAAAACTACAAGATTATTATCAGTTCAAGAACATTAACAAAAGTAAACAGTATTTTTTCATCACTTACCTCTTCATACACATGTTAAAACAAAACAACAAATGATAAAGCTTTCAACAGATTATAGCAGCCATTTTGTTTCCTGAAATAAAACATGTATTATTGTGGTAACCATGGCTACCTTGTCTCTTATGGTTACCTTTGAAAGAGAGAATTCTCCAATATATAGAAATAAGAAGTGGTCTGTTAATGGTCCACATCATGTCACATTTCACTGAAATATAGAGTCAAATTGATTATTTATCAGTTTTACATAGACACATAATACTTACCACAACTAAACACACTGATATAATGTGACAACAGTAGCAAATCTACCAAAATCAGCAGACTTCATGGTGAAATCTACTATAAGCCGCAGACAACTTTATGGTGATGCTGATCAAAATTAATCTTTTTTCATACATTGATTATAGCAGTTTACGATCAATAATGAATAAGAAATTAAAGACGTACTGATCAACAAAAAATAAGAAGTTCAAAGCATACAATTAAGCTGTGGTACATCTTTCACAATATATTGTAATGTCATGAACATCTGCCCACTTAACTCATGTTAAAAGTTGTCACATTATATAACTATTAATTTAACATTATTTCAATCAGATTTTCTATTTAGATTCAACATAATTGTCAAAATATGAAGAAAAAAATAATACCCATGTAGCTCACAAAACCTTAAAAATAAGGATAACACCATTACAATGCTAACTTTTTTTTACAATTTGTTTACTCAAATCTTTGAATTAGTTTGCAAACAACAGCATGACATTGTATATTGTTCCGTCCTGTTTCAGTGACATCACATCAACTTAGCTGTATAGAACACAGCAGTATAAGAACACAATGTAACTACCCTATTAATGAAAAGTTTGTGTCAGTCTGTGCACTTTTACTCTTTCAATTACCATGTTTATCTTATGATTCAGCTCTACACTAAATGTCTGGTATCATAGATTAGTTTTCTTTGCTGGCATACAGTCACTGTTTTCTAGATCTTCTCCTGTATAAAGGGATGTGTCAGAGCCTGGTTTATAGAGATCCTTTTTGATGGGTCCAGCATTAGAACTTTCTCTAGTAAATCTTGCAGCTGTTTCACCTTCCTCATCTGTTCCTCTGGAAGTCGCTGGTAACCAATCATCTCAGCCAGGAGATCTCTGCTAGGATTTATCATACTTAATACTGTCACCTTCTCCTACAAAGTAATCAAGTCCATATGCTACATAATACAAAAATAAACCTTTCCCAGCTTCACAAATGTTCAATTAACATTTAAATGCAATGCTATTATTTTTCATTATACAAATTACTACTTTATTACAAATGTTTTCCAATATATGTGTTCTGAATTCAAACTAAAACTAGTCCAAGGCCATACACAATTAATACTTGGTTATTGTGTCACATCTTAGTAACTTATTGGAGGGAGAGATAGGAGGCCTTTATATAAATGTTTTTATTAAGATGCTTAACAAACTTCTTTTTCTATTAAATAAATATAAACTTTCCTAGCAAGACATGATGTTTTAAGCTTACTAATTTTTCAAATGTCATTACATGAGCTCAGCTCAGCGAATAGATTATGTTTGTCTTCATACATATTCAAAATCAATCAATGGACAACTATGACATGAATGAAACATAAATAGCTATTTAGTGGAGATTGTTTTCTCCAATATTATGCTATGTAAGATAGAGTTAGAGGTTGATGTATCAAATTTCAAATGCATCAAACATAAAAAGTAATCAACCCATCAAAAAACCCTTTCATTTTAAAGTTTATACTTTTAGCATAAAGAAAATTAGCTCTAATGTTTTCAGTGTCGTCCTCAGATTTGTTGTAGTTTGAACCATTTGGAGATTTAACCTTTAGAACCCAATTTCTGACTTATTTAAAGGGATGCAAAACACAGATAATATGGGAGAAAAAAACTCTTTAATACACATATGTTGAATGTAGGGATATTCCACCTTCCGGGGTTACACATTTGAGTAAAACACCAATTTGTAACCCCCTCTTCCACACAAGTACATGTATATGAAAGAGTCTAATAATAGCAGTGTTACTTACCCTCTGTGTTACTTTGTCCACCTCGTGATAGCGGAAGCTATAGTTAGGATCAAAGTGCTGGTCTTTAAACATACCCTTACGAATCATCTTGTTAGGCATTTTACCCTTAATGTCCATCATGAACTTGAGCATTTCATTGTTTGAAGATCCCGGGAACAAGATCTTGCCAGAGTAGAGTTCAAATATGGTGGCTCCTACTGACCACATGTCAATGGCATGGTCATAACCCATACCCATTACTGGAAAGTAAATAAATCATCATTATTAACTAATAAATATACACAATAAACTCATAACCCACACTCATTATATTTTACTGGAAAGTAAATAAATCATCATTCTTAACTAAATAATATACACAATAAACTCATAACCCATACCAATTACTGGAAAGTAAATAAATCATCATTATTTACTAATAAATATACACAATAAACTCATAACCCACACTCATTATATTTTACTGGAAAGTAAATAAATCATCATTATTCAATAATTAATATACGCAATAAACTCATAACCCACACTCATTATATTTTACTGGAAAGTAAATAAATCATCATTATTAAATAATTAATATACGTAATAAACTCATAACCAATACCAATTACTGGAAAGTAAATAAATCATCATTATTAATCAATTAATTCATATATGAAATAAACTCATAACCCATACCAATTATATTTTACTGGACAGTAAATAAATTATCATTATTTATAACTAATAAATATATGCAATAAACTCATAACCCATACCCGACAGTAAATAAATTATCATTATTAACTAATTATTATATGCAATAAACTCATAACCCATACACATTATATTTTACTGGAAAGTAAATAAATCATCATTATTAACTAATAAATATATGCAATTAACTAACAACTCAAACTCATTATATTTTACTGGAGAGTAATAAAAAATTATCATTATTAAATAATAAATATATGCCAAAACAATTATACAAAAATGCTACCAACAAATAAATTATCTATAAGAAGGAGACAATGCTCTGTGTGACACACCCTCGACCTCAATTCCAGGTCAAGCCCCTAAGTAGCCACCATTAATGGAAGATGCAATAAACTCATAACCCAAATCCATTACAATCCTTGCTAATTAAAGAACAATAACTAGTAATTAAGCTGGGTTAAGTTGTCTATATAAAATATAAGTCCAAAAAGTTAAATTTATTCATATGTTTTCATTTGTTGTTATACATTAAAAACACAATTTTTATTCTATTAGGTACAGTCATTGTCATTCACTATGTAACTCTGTCTCTACTATTTCATGACCTGACATTTAACACAAAAAAGAGTAATCAAATATTAAACTTACTTATTTCTGGAGCTCTGTAGAATCGACTGACTAGATACGGCGTTATGTCATTCTCCGAGACGTGAGATGCTGATCCAAAGTCACACAACTTAAGCAGAAGTTTAGAATCATTTACCTAAAATTCAAATGAAATCTTAAACACTTCATGTCAGAATAAATTCTTATAGAGAAAAACTACTTATAGGATATCACTATATATAACAGATAGATATGAAGAAACATTTCTAATATACCTAACAACTTTTAAATCCAATATGTATATAATAAAGTAACTCAGTTTGGGCAGCATTGGCTTCATGCCTGATAGATTGCATGTTTGATCCCTGGCATTAAAATTACTAGATAATCTTCTTGTTTCCTGTTAAGCGCTCAGTATTTAGTGGAGAACGACTGGTTGGCTCTATGTCAGATAATGTGACTGAGTTAAGTATCATATATTGTGACTGAGTGAAGTATCATATATATGTGTCTATAGCATGATATTTCAATGAGAAAGCACTATAAAATTACAATAAATGCACTCTGTCACTAGCAGACACTGTCTTGATATGACATAAACATGTGTTAAATCTCTTCAAAATAAACATACTCACTAACAGCTTGAAAATACAGAAACAAGTATCGTACAACTTAACATGTACATTTATTCAATACTCAGAAAATCATTTAAAGCCTGTGGTTATAGTCAGAAAATCATTAAAAAAAACATGCTTATACTAAGAAAATCATTAAAAAAACATGCGTAGACTCAGAAAATTATTCCAAAAACATGCTTATACTCAGAAAATCATTAAAAACATGCTTAGACTTAGAAAATCATTCAAAAAACCATGCTTAGACTCAGAAAATTATTCAAAAACCATGCTCATACTCAGAAAATCATATATAAACCACGTTTATATTCAGAAAATCATTTATAAACCATTCTTATACTGAGAAAATCATTTAAAAACCATACTTATACTGAGAAAATCATTTATAAATAATGCTTATACTCAGAAAATCATTAACAAACCATACTTATACTCAGAAAATCATTTATAAACCATGCTTATACTCAGAAAACAGTATGAATAGGATCAACAGAACGAGAGACATTGACAAACAAACAATAACTGCGTCAAACAATGAAGCA
>JAUMGZ010163601.1:2101-15916 GCA_032359645.1 Pododesmus macrochisma
AGGTGAGTATTTCAAATAGTAAATATGTCAAAATTACAAAGAACCTCGTTTATAAAACTTGTATCTTGCCTCACGTTTTGGCCTCTAACAAGCGATCAAGAGCAAAACAGGGTTTATAGAACAGTCTGAATTCAATGTAAAAATTCTAATAATTGACTTCAAATGAAGGTAGTTCATCAAGATATTTACATTAAAGTTCCTATTCGAACTGCATAGTCACCAACATTATACATTTTTTAGTGTAATTGTGATGAACTTTTCCAAGATTAAGGCATTCTGCCATCCCTTCTTCCTATTTCTCCCCAAAGCTTTTTGTTTATCTAGGTACTGTCCATTAAGTGTTGCTTAATAACATATGTATTTGTAATGTGGGTCTCGGTCTGCAGATTTATATATTGAGATGCATATTAACTATGGTATATTTGTATTATATCGCCACACAGTGAGACGGGTACGGTATTAACACAGATGGGTACTGGTGACTTCTTCGGTGAAATAGGTATACTTAATCTAGACGGAGGAATAAATAGGTAAGTGCAAAAATACATATTGAAATATTTGCAGAATCCATTGAGTTTGAGTTTTTTTTATCATTCTTTCCGTAAGGGGGAGAAATGTCGGTAGTTTTTATTCAGGTTCAAGAAACCACAACGGACGTCACTTTTGGTATTGAGCACACATGCTTTTGTTATAATTTTATACTTTTCTCTTTCCAAATGTATGTGTGTGTGTGGACGGACGGACTTAGTATGTTTACAAGACAAACAAATGATTCGATCTGTCTGTATGTCTATATTATATTGTATTATATTATATTATAGTTGCATTTCTGATTTTGACTACCGGATTGTCTGAAACAGTATTGGAGACGAATGCGATGAAACATTCCATAAATGTCCGCGAGTACAACTTAATTCTGCAGTATATCTTTTCATATTCCCTTCATCACACATTTACTGAACTCCTTGGTTATTTTACTCTATGTGTATTCTACCTTTTAAATCGTAGTCAGAATCTAACAATTGAAGAAGTTTTATATCAGTTAAAATGCTGACGCAGGAATCCAATTGGCTGACGTCTAGCATTAATACTCATCAGTTGTAACAAGGTAATATTTGCAAACTTTTCATTGTTTCACTTCCGTCAAATTTGTAGGCGCACAGCTGATGTTAAATCCGTGGGCTACTCAGAGTTATTTGGTTTATCTCGTGAGGATGTACTGGTAGCTTTAAAAGACCACCCTGATGCCGAGGTAAGATATGGTGTGTTTAATTACTGTCGCGTTAATTATACCCTTTTACAAAATTCACGTGTACCACAATAAAAACTGCTGATTTATATATTATGAACAACATGTCTGTTTAATCAACATCTGAACAATAAATCTATCTTTTGAGACAAAAGTATTTTTTTATGCTTAGATATAATCGTTGGTTATTGACAAATGAAGATTTAAACCTTAGGAACCGTATTAGTGTTGATGACATTTATTGAACAATAATACCATTTTGATGTCTCTTTATGCTCTGTTCGTGTTAATGTAATATTGTTTAGTCAGAATGATTTTGCCGTTTACCAATTTTGACTTGAGTATTTCAAAAGTTCTATATCTTATATTTTAGTTTATTACTCAAATTGTTGCGTTGGTAATCGAAGTATTTGTTGCTGTGAAATATAATTGTTTGAAATTTAGGAATTCACATTGATTTTCATATTTTTACCTATTGGATCGCACAATCGTCATCATCATCAAGTTTCATACATAAATGTCATTGCATTGTACTATTATTTGTCACTATCAGGAAATTTTAGTGGCGTATGGTCAAGAACGCTTAAATAGAGAAAAGATTCTGAATGGTAGCAAATCTTTCGTTAAAATTGACCGTAGAAACAACAACAATGTTCCCACCTTGGACAGGTAAACGTTTAGAAAGCCACGTGACCCCGTAAACCTTTAAACTGCAGGGTGACATCCACCCATGGCTGGTTAATGATTCTTTAACACAAAACATTTGAAAAAATTAATTGAAAGTTACGATAAATAAAATCGCAAAAAGTCACAACTTAAAATCAACTTTGTACTGATAGCACACATTTATTGCCATTTTCTCATGACTAACAATTTGTGAATCAATTTTGGAATAAGGCATGAACTTAACGGCAGGGTGTGCTCATACATAAAGCTTTTACTGTTCATTTAAGAAAAAAAAACATAAATGTATTGTGTTGAACAATAGCTTACCAGCCATGCTTCAGAGAGTGCCCCTTTTAGAGAATGGTCAGAGTTAACCTCTTGTTCACTGCGAGGTAGCGAAAGTACATTTCAAAAAATTAAAAAAACCGCACTGCTTGAATCCTACCCCTAGCTTAAGGAACCCCCTGGTTTGTGTTAACTTTTAGCATATTAACTGAATGTCAAGCTTGAGTTAACTTTTCATTATTAATTTGAGGTTTTCTAAAATTATATGATTGTATTGCCTGTCTTGCTTGTACGTTATTGGAGTATTTGGAGGTTAACTCTAATGTAAGGTTAATTACCTCCCTTTGTAGAATCTTTGGTGATTTACTAGAAATCCAACTTATGCTCTTATTTTATCAACTGTCCTTATGGTGATAGGTATAGTTATACGTACTCAGTGAAAAAGCCTAACCTCTCCGTAACCATTAATTCTACAGAACAGTGAATGTTAGCAACCTCCTTGACTTTAAACATCTCTCACTCTCTCTCTCTCTCTCTCTCTCTCTCTCTCTCTCTTAATAGTACAGTTAGGTTTATTTCTAGTCCTTGCACTTCTACATAAGTTTGCTCTTCATATGCAAATATTATTTTTACAGCATACGCAGTTTCTAATTAATAAATAAGTATTAATCATAGAAAGTCAGTTAACATAAGCTTATTGACAAGCATAAAATAATTTATTAATAGTATCATAAACAAAAGTAAATTGACGACAGAGTGCATCATTGGCCACACAAGATTAATTGTAAACAAAGTTGTTGTAAAAATAAAAATAAAATATAACGTGTTACAGTTTACAGTTATAGTAACTTTTCGTTTGTTGGTTTGTTGCATTAGATATCCCCGAATGACATGGTTGCAAAGCATGCTTAGAAATAATACTGAAACATTTAAAAGACAAACTTGACACAAATTCATTGTGTTGAATTAATGTTTAACTATAACTTCTGACAGTAATTTATAGTATGGAAAAACAGCCTCATAAAGGCAATTTCCACTGATAATTAAAAACGCTATATTATCCAAAACTGAATGTGCATTTTCTTCATGACGAAGAGGCAAACTGTGAATGAAAAGTATGAAAAAAGCATTTTAATGGTATTGTTATATCATAACGTTGATTTCTAACCCAAATAGCATTACAATACAAAAATGCAACCTGAATCATGCCTCCGATAAATATGATATTTATAAGACGAAGGAGCCAAAACTGTGTGTGAATTACCCCGTCGCGAACCCATGATCTTGCTCGAAGCTGCTGTCATTAATGGACGCAATATATTGTGTGTTTTGCTTAATGTTTCTTTTTACATAATCCAAGTTTCTCAATTAAAAAGGAACACTTTTGAAAATGTGAAGAAAAAGCACTGATTGAATCTTAATTTTGAGAAAGGCATTACTTGTTTAATGAAATCAGTTGGAATAAATAATACGTTGAATTTACATGTTTTTATTATTATTGCTATTTTAGTTTGAGCATGTATGTGACCTGAAACAGATTAGTGATAATTTAAACACTTGCAGTCATATTTCTATTTAAATTAAAAATGTTACATTGATCGTTATGGAAAACCGTAAAATATACATTACTCCACTAACAGTGCATGCCTTAACCGTCTTATTCGTAAACGCATGAACAACTGCGGGATTGTTGGTTTTGTGTTATAATTAAGACATTTACCCGATTATTAACACTTTTCTACAATTGGACAGTTAGCAAATGTTACTAAGTTATTCAATTGGTAATTCATATAATTCATCTACAATGCGTTGTTTATTTTTTTAATCGAATTGGAGGAAACATTTGTGTTTTTATATTAAGCTATTTTTCAACTTAAGTAATTTTTTTGTCTGTTGTTTATTGTCTCCTAAGAAAATGCATAGAAATGCCACATACTTATTTTGATGTTGTCACGAGATCATTCTAAGAAACGAATTCCTTAAAATAATAAATTAGACGATTCACGTCGTTATGTTACAGCAAATCATTAGAGAATATGGACAATCAAGGCTGAAAGAGATAGAGAAGCACCGAAAACAGGCAAGAGGACTACTGAATGTACTTTCACACACATCACCGTGTAAGACGAGGGCGCCACCTAGTGTATGGTCACCGAATTCTCCATGCAAAGGATTACGCTCAATTATTGTGTCTGCCAATAAATCTCAGATCAACAAGAATGCATTGCCAGGTGTACGATTCTCAAACAATACCAGTGATCAAACAAGTCAGAACTCATCTGGATTCTTTAATAACGTAAAACGCTTAATGAATACCAACAAAAAGAGACGACAAAGGGGAAGGTCAAAACCAAACCAGTCGCGTGCCATACATCCTATTGATAACTCACAATCAAATAAAGTGTTTACCCATGACGATGAAGTAAGCCAAATATGTGTTCCGAACAGTCGACATGGTCTGCATGTAAACAATGATGAAATAACTCAAATATGTAGTCCGCATAACAGGAATGGACTACAGTTAAGTCGTATGCAAACTTTATCTGGAGTAGTAAATGAATCTACCTCGCCATCCAATAGGGATCTGTGTATTGTTGATCCAACTGTAAAGCAAACATGTGATTCGATGATAGACGACAAAGATTCATTCCTCTCAACAAGGTGTGCCTTAACAAAATCACGTGATCATGCAGCACGTGACACGGACACGTCATTTCCTGCCAGCACGCAGTCAGATAGTGCTAAAACTCATTTGCAGCGTCCCAATACTGAACACACGCATAGGCCGCAATCTACTGCTACTTTATCTGACGCTTCAGCAATAACTAACCCTCAGTACACGCCACAAGAACCCTTCACGAAGACTAACGCATTACCTTCTTATAACAGCACGAGAACTAGTTCAACGCCTGATAGCAAAAGCATCACTAACACTATGTATGTCTAACATTTTTCTGACCAATATCTAAACATACTGCAGTTTTTACAATGAAAAGTTGTAATCCATTTGCAATATTAGTTAAACAACAGGCTGACTGACATCTCATCATAGTAAATTAAGTAAATGTCGTATTGTCCGATGCCGTTAACTCTGTGATGTAGAGCTGTTTTATGCACAAAATGACAATTCCCATTCACTAATATATAAAAAAAGTCAAACATGTTGCAATTCTATATACATTTAGCTAACAATTTGCAGTATTATGAAAGCAAGATCGCTATCATATTACTTAACAGATTCAATGTATAAAAAACAGACAAATTTATGCCGAATTAATTAATGCTTTAATTAGAACATTGCAGTATGTTCAGATATATATTTAACATATAGCATCGTTTTAACTTTACTGTTGTTTATTTCTATAATTTAGCATTCATCGTTTATTTATCTATGATTATTTGATAGTATGTAAAACTAATTTTGCAAAAGTTTTATTTTTATAAAAGGAAATAGAAAATATTGTTTCGTATTGTATTTTTAAATAATTTCACTTAATAAAAAAATTTACTGTTGGTAAAATTATGCTTATCTCATTATTTCATATCATTTTTAGACAATATCATTTTATTCTTTACCGTTGCTGGTTAACGTGAACACAACCACACAAGGGCATATATTACTACAGTCATTCCGTTTCTTGACAAAGTTAAGATATTTATTTAAGCATTAAACTGCTTTCAGTTGGCATTCATATCTCCTATGAATGCCAACTGAAAGCGGGTCAATACTTATATTTACCATTTGCTATCCAAATGTAACAAGCTAAACGGTAAAATATACGAGAAACTAAACTATAAGCATTGAGAAACTAAACGATAAGCACTGAGTGATGGCATTCATAGGATATATGAATGCCAACTGCATTCGGTCGGGATACAAAGTGGCATTGCCATACGATGGTAAATATATGCATGTGTATTTTCCAACATTTGGGTTATTTTATGCGTATTGGTGACAAAACGTTGATTGAAATATTGTATTTTCGATATTTATTAAGAACAATAATCACTTGTAATGAAACACTAGAGTCCTGATATTCCTTACGTATAAACTTTATCAAATTGCTTTATCGATTACACAAACAATATGGTACCGTTGACACTATATCCAACTGTACTTTTTAATAATTCGTTTGGTTTTGTTTTTGTTATTCAAAAACTTTCATTTACAAATTAATCAGAATATAGTTGATTAGTATACTTGCATATGCATTTATTTTTCTTCTTTAAAAACCGGTGTGAAAAATACCATTTGATTTTATTTTATCCGAAGTAAAAGTGTCAAATGTAAATTTTAAATTGTTCTTGTGCTTATTGTACTCTTGTATATATTGATCTTTTTCATGTACAATACATGTATCTATAAGTGGAAAAAAACATGTTTGCTCCCGTCTCTCTTCCATTGGAATTCTACTGCCAATCGACTATTCTAAAAACTTTAAGATATATATATATATATTGATATTGATATAAATGCATATGTATAACTCTTACAGGAGATATGTAGGAGTTTATATATATCCATAAACCGTTATCCATATATAAATACATCTTTAAATCTAAACCACCTCCGTTCTATTTAACACTAGTTCTTATTTAGTGTTAGCTAATAAATCAATATTCTTATTTTTTTTATACACAATTTGTTTAATAAACAGATTCCTAAGGGTTCACACAAAGCAAAGTAATGCTACAAATTATGCAAAAAAAGCAACGGCGCTACGTTGTAATCAGTATATAATAGCCTTTGCGTGGTTGTGTTCCAAGCCTGTAATTACGCAGCACTGGTCAGTCAGGATTGGTCAGTTATTTCAATTACAAATGTATCGGTCAGCGTTGTTGAAATGATCCGTGGATCGGTCATACTTGTTCAATTGATACATGGGCACAGCCTTGACCAATCAGGACTGCTTTCCGTCATGCCGTGCTTTTAGTTTTGAATGAAACATTAGAGCTGCGTTTTATGCTTTTAACAGGCCAATTGATTCTTCTCGGGAACCCTACAAACCTCCTTATCGAGACTACAGTAAGGTTCTACAGGGTGTATCAAAACTACCAAGAACATTTAAACTTCCTGAAAAATACCCAGAGTAGTAAGTATTTTTTTAGATTAATCTAGCTGGATATAACTTCCTCATATGTAAGTATAATAAGAGTAATTAAAACCACACTTGACAGTTGCAACAGGGCGATGTCTGCATGTCTTAGAATAATTAAAACCAGTGTTAATCTGACGCACGACTATGTCATTGAATAATAAAAAAGACCTAGAATTAACACTCCCAACAGTCGGTGTTACAATAAAACCTTATTAAAAACAAACCTTAACAATCTATGTTATTTTAGTAATTAAAAACTATATTTAACATACCAAAATAATATATATACTATTTAAGAGTAAAAACCATATATAACAACCTCAATACTCTTTGCTTTTTATGTATTTAAACACCAAAATTAACAATCCAAAAGGTCAATCTATTTCAGGAACACTCTTAACACTCTAGATATAAACGATGACCGTTTGTCATTTAAACCACAACTAATATCAGTTTGCAAGATATAAGTTGTTATAATATTTATATTAACGCTTTACTTTTAATGTCATTTTATTATAAATAAAACATTGCATTAATCACGTATACACTTGGCGCGATATAACTTAAAAGAGGTCATTGCGAATCTCCCATAAACGCAATTTTATACTCCATATTGTAAATGCGCTATATAACTTCTCTTCCTACGTAGATCTTTTATTCTATCATTTCTTCCTTAAACGAATTAACCAGGCATAATGCGACTCTTTCTTAAATGAATTAACTTTACTTAGCACTAATGCAACTAGCAATGATTAGATATTCTGTCTATTAGTTTAAAATCTATTATAAACCTAAAAAGTCTGATCATTTCTATATAACGAATAGAAAATGTGTAAGTAGAAATATATTTAAACATCGTTTAGTTTCATGTCCAGAGCCTTTTGAACGTACGCTCTTTCATATTTGTTATCGCCAAGCCAACATTAGATTTGCTTTGGTTCTTGGCGCTGTAGTCTTAGCTTTTCTTTTAACTGTGCAAAATTGTGTTTTTTGTATTATTCTTTGGTTCGGGCTTTTGTTTTTGTTGAAGAAAAGAAAAATGATTGCAGTATATATGTATATTTTACTTTATCATATTCATTTCATTAAGTTATAATGATAAAATACGAAATTCATTGTAAAGACATACCAATATCATGAACATATGAAGGATCTATTACTTTTGTAACAACACCACAAGGAACAATATCTCAATGTTATAATAATTTAAAGATAATTATAATATGGAAAAAATTACATTAAAAATGTTAAAAAATAGTTCAAGTTACAATAACATAATAATTATCTACGTCTGATCTTAATTTGTACTAGCATCGAAGAGGGATCGTCTCTTGCGGGATCTCCCAGCAGCATTCGCAGATCTGAGAGGCACGGCAGTAATAGTTGTTGTTGTAGCAAGCTACAACTACACATGAACGACATCGACAGTAAACTTGTAAGCAAAGACTTCATCAAAATCATGTTAAAATTTAATATTAAAATAAAAAGATCGAACACCAATACACCTATCTGAATTACATGTCCAAAATATGCACATGAAATAAACAGTAAACATAAAATGAAGACCTGTAATAAAATTCATTCTTAATCTCTAGAACATAGCGCAAACGAATATCACGTCACAGTCTATATATTAATTAAACAATTATTTTCCTTGCTACATTTTCAGTAATTTCATGTTACATTCGTATTGTCTAGGAGCTGATGGAGAGTGCATATAAAGAGAGTCTACATAGACTTTCGGATATATCCGACCAACAGAGTGTTCTACTTAAAGTCGTCAGTGATTTGGTTGTTACTAAGGTACATATGTTACAATTTATGCTAATAAATAGAGGACATTCTCTTTTTGCTAATGAATAATGTATATATTTCATCGCTATATATATGTATCTTTCACGTTATTTATCACCAAAAGGAGAATATTCTGTTTATTACATCTTATATGTTTATAGCTTACCACATAACGTTATAAAATGTTCCCTTTCCAATGTCTATAATTTTCTTATTTTATAAAGTTTGTGACGTTTTTACAATTTTTCGTTACCTTGCACTTCTTAAGTGGAGGATAGGCGTCACTTTTGATTGGCAAAGTGAAAATATCACGCTTTCCATTGAATTAAGTGAAAAATAACATTGAAAAATATAGCATTTATTTCATTAATACATCCTTATATTTCATTACTAAAAATGTGATAAATAGAAATATTAACATTATATATATAAAAATATTTATGTTAGGGTAAACTTGTCAGGAAGTCCAGTTCTTAAACGACCTCTTCAATCAATGACAGCTAAAACAATTGGAATAATAGAAACATAAACCATTTTGAGTTGACCCGAAATGCAAATACGAGGATTTTGGATAATAAACCCTCAAAATTAAAGAATATTGTTTTGTGATAATAATGAATAAGCGGGCATTTGTTTTGTAACGTAATCGTCTGATCCAAATATTTATATTTTAAATTTATATGCATATAGTAAATACATAAAGCAGAACAAAACAAAGTGTCGATAATACTATAAACAGGCAAAAACCTATAAAAAACAAACATGAATATCAGAGCATAATCTAAAACGCATGTATAAACTAAATCTAGCTACATTGGTTATTTCAAAATGCACGTCAGCCTTACATGTGCTCTTATACCTGTCTTCAACATTAATACATATGGACAACAGGAACTGATAGATTTCGAAAGCTCGCACTTGAATTTTTCTGTATTAATTTTTACGTTTTCAATACATGTATTTACAATTTTTGTCATTTCACGTTCAAAATGAATTCTGCTCATTTATCTTCAATTTTTCCTCTTGACTGACCGTTCGTGGTGCAGTTTTGTAATAGATTAAGAAGAAATGGTATCACCAGACTAAAGGATATTGACAAACAAACAATAGCCATATCATCAATTAACCACCAGACTGATCTTGCAAACAGAGACGGGCATTTATATTTAAGGCGTCAAATAAACCAAAGAGAGAGAGGATCTCGCTCGCTCATGACCCAAACGGTACAAATCCTCCGCATTATAACTGGACATTTTCATAAAACATTCAGATTCTTACGTATCTATGAAATATCTACCGTCTATAATATTTTCTTATTGTAAGTTTTGCTTTCGAATGAATATAAAGATTATGTAAGCCATTCTACCTGTGTTTTGTGCGCAAACGAAAATGAAGTCTTTATGACATGCGACTACGGGAACATTTTAAATTTTGGCAAGACAATTTCGTTTTATTATTGAGTATGGTTTTTGTCCATCATAACCATCGTGAATTTTTTCACCGTTGCCCCATTGGCTCTGTAACTTTGATTTGCTGAAGTCTTGTCTATTCAAAATAAATTCTTCTCTTGCGTCCTTTAATGACAGCAGCTTCGAACAAGATCTGGGGTTCGCGACGGGGTAATTCACACGGAGGTTTGGCTCCTTCCTCTTATAAATATCATATTTATCGGAGGCATGATTCAGGTTGCATTTTTGTATTCTTTCATTTATGTTTTAGAAACGAAAACACAGTGACCAAGATGATCAACCTTTAATGCAGATAACTAAATTATGACAGCAGGATTATAAATGTAAGTATGGAAACTATCTGCCAACAAGTCTGCTGAATTTTCTTGAATTGGAGTTCGGAAAAAGCATATCTGAATTAAAGGAACTTACGCCCAAGGAAATTAAAACAATCATGAAACAACAACAAAAACAGAAAGACGGATGCCTCAATGCAAATACGTTTCTGTTTACTACATTGAAAACTTAATCATATCAGGGAGCTTTACATCACTGTATATGGATTTACCAGCTACGCATCACCACAAGAGGATGTTTCCATCTTTGTCCAAAGTATTCTCCTCCTCAACCCGTTTGACATGAGCGGCCCTACTTGGAACATAATCTCCGGAAGTTCTTTATTACAATAAATTTGACATTGTCATTGGTAAGCATAGCTTTCCGGTTTATCGAGGCTCTCACACCACCTACTACGATAAGGTGTCAATCACATGGGAGTTTATTCAATTTGACCAACTTAGTGCTGTCACCATAGCCTATTGTTAACCCTCCTACTTCAGAAAACCTTGAATGTTTTAGTTGCCAACCCCTCTAATATCTTTTACTCAATGTTTGTGTAAATGTATGAAATGCGATTAAAACATATGAATAGGCATACAGTAGGAAATACGAAAACCCAAGACGATATTCTAAAGCCGTGAGTCCATAGACATGGGTAACAACAGGAAAACGTGGGACGCACACAGAAAAAAGATCCAAATATACATTTATTAACTAAAAAAGGAAACATCATGATTATATGACTACATGTTTTATCGTCCAGACGTATATATAGCGTTTATAACGTATTTAATAAAATAGATTTGTGTTTTCTTTTTCAGTGCTACCAGTTTTAAAGAGACTGTAAAACTCTCCAAAAAAATTGAAAATGTTTTTTTTCTTAAAAAAATGGAATCGCTGTCATAACAGTTTTGTGAACGCATGCACCAGAACACATGGAGTCTGGCAACATGAGAGATGTTCCGTATGAAGAGGTTGTTGATGAGTGGTATACTTTATTATAGTTGCAGATTAAAATATACTTTGAAAAAGACATTTCATATTAAGGATCATTGTGTAGTGTGGCTTGATTACAAGGACACAAAAGCAAATTAAGCGGTAAGGCGAAGAACACAAAATGTTCGGCATTTGTGTTTACATAATCGAAAAGCCAATTGAGGAACTTACATTTTACGTCTAACAATTGGTTGTCAATGGACTGCACAGTGAAGGAGAATGCAAGTCAGCGAATTATATTATCAACTAATGGAATAGAACAATGTAAACGTGAGTTTTGTATTTGACAACAAGCTTTTTGTGTCTGCATAAACGAATAGCCAATTGAGAAACTTACATTTAGCGTCTAACAATTAGTTGTCTATGGACTGCACAGTGAAGGGGAATGCAAGTCAGCTAAATATCGTATGGAATAGAACAATGTGTGTTTTGTATTTGACAACAAGCTTTATAAATTGAAATCAGGAGCAATGTTGCACACAGGAATGTATTCGTAAGCAAACAGTGAAGATAAAGCATTCAAAATAAAACAAATGCTTACCCAAATCAAAGATCATACGTCACTAACATATATATAAAGTGTACCGAGCGAACAAGTCATGTAACAGGATTTACATGTTAAAGTGTCTGCTTTGGACAAGCAATTGGTGTATAACAGTATTATTGTATAGCCTTGTTAAATACAAAACAAGTGCTATTATTCATAAATTGAATGGATTAGTACAGGAACTGTGTGAGAAATGAAATATGTAACATAGTGAACAGAAACAGGAGAGTTTTGTACATCAAACGATTTGTTTATATACTGTTATTTGTAACAATACGCAATTTAATGCAAATAGTGAGAACAAATTCAAGCCAAACGTCGGAATCGACGAACTTTGAGTCAAAATGCCATGCATATGCCAATAATTTATTGAATTTAACGAATTAAATTTTTAGTCTTTTCCATCTATTGTTGCTTATTTTGCTTTGAATATTTTACAAGATCGTGGTTCATATTCACAAATAGAAAACCGTTGTGAAAACTCGGATTGTAATCTTGTCTGTTTCGAGCGAAGTCTTACATTATTCCAAAAGTAGAAAGAATGATATAAATAGAGGGACTGATGACCAGAACAAATTCAAGCAAATATCAAATTGTCACAAACCACAAAGCATTTGTTGTAATTCGTAAGTAGATTTCATACTTTCTGTGCGTATTACGGGTAGTGGTTTGAGTCCGGACTTTTAATCTTTCTGTTGGTTCTCTTATCATTACGCTTCGCCAATTTTGTCACTGTTTTTCATGTTTAAATAAACAATTTCTTGAATTAATCACTGGCCGGTCTATCACATTACAAATTCTGTCCAAATCTCCCCCTGTAAATTGTGCAATATTATAGAGCTAGGAAATCATTTATCAAAACGAGTCTTGTCAAAAATTTCAGCTCTACCTCAGATCGCTCGGGAGCAAAAATTGGTAAATTGGAATAACCTTAAAAAGGAAAAAAGAAAAAAAACGTGCAGATCACATTACTCAAATATGATAACCTGTAAACAAGTTTTACTATTTCTGTATACTTATATATATCAAACAAGTTAAGATTTGAAATAGAAAAGTATGATCAACAGAACACAGGATAACAAAAAAGTCACCAACAGAATGAACTTAAATACTGAATCGGGCTTTAATTACGACGTTTAACCAAAGTCATCGCCCTTGACCAAAAGCCAAGCTACGATTCAACCTTAATCAACGAACAAGAAGGGGACAATGAATTTAGAACAGACAAAACCCCGGCAAACCAAAGAGAAACATTGCATCTTTATGTCTGAGTATGTCCATATAAAACTCAGAGCACCACTAGAACTAACGAATTAGTAAGTAAATCGAAAAACCAAGGCGATATTCTAGGCCGTAAGTCCATGGACATTGGCAAACAATAAGAAAACGTTG
>JAUMGZ010163623.1:3265-28093 GCA_032359645.1 Pododesmus macrochisma
CATGTATAAATTTACCTGCATGTAGACTTACAACTGACCTGTACTTCAATCGAGTATCCTCTGATCTTGACCATGGAATCACAGCGACCACAAATCTCTAAACTGCCATCGGAATACAGATATCCCCAATCGCCAGTGCGATAGAGTCGGTCACCAGCACTCTTTGGTACAGTTTCAGGCCTATCTATAAACCTCAGGGCTTGTACAGTTGGCCTATTCAAGTAGCCTTTTGCTAAAGTTGGCCCTCCAACAAACATCTATTGTAACGAATGACAGCAATATAACACACTTTTATATATTCAATTTATTCACCTTCTTTTTCTTGCACATATCTAGCTTTTAACGCATTCTGGTCAACTATTACATCTTTATTTCCAACAGACGACGCGGTGTAGTAGTTAGAGTAGCTAGACTGTCATTTAGTCGTCCGTATATAATTAATATCGATATAGATTTTTTTTTAGTATACACGTATAACTAGTATCATTGCAAATAATTTCAATAATGTAACTAATATCAAAATAATTCAATTTGATTTATTATACTGAATCATATTGAATCATCGATGTTGATCTAATAGTGATACATTCATGTTAAATTATCTGTATGAATTTAATATAATTACATCTATATGTAATATATTACTAGAATCAAAATAAATGTAAACGCTACCTCTCCTGCTACGCCGACTGGCTGAACTGTTCTTTTATCATTCAATATCAGTATCTGAACGCCTGGTAGAACACGGCCTACTGGACAAAACTTGCGGCTGGTCAGCCCTTCCTATAACACAAACGAAAAACGTTAATGTGTCTTGCAGTAATTAGAGTCATATGATCAAGTTGTCAATAATTAAAAATTGTGTTCAGATTTTTTATTACCAAGAGTAAACATGTTTATATAATACATCATTGCCGACGACGAACGGGCAAAGACTTACTTTAACTCTCCAAAAAACAGTATAGGTAATTCTTTGTCCTTTCGATATCGGCCATCACATTACGCCGACAACTGTATTTAACGACTGACGTATGCGGGTTTGTTTGTTTGGTTTTTTTTTTTAAAGAAAGTGATTCACTTATCAGATATGATAAAATAAATACACGTAGTTGAATTTTGTTACCGGATTTTCTTTGAAGTATTGCGTCAGGTCCTCACATGAAACGTCATGGCATTCTGATACGCTGTATAAGTTGAGAAACTTGATCCATGGAAATGTTTTCATACAGCGTTCAAATAATGCTGTTGTTACCACTTCACCGCAAAACCATACCTGTCTGATGAAACATATTATTATCTATAGAAGTTTTAGGCAGGATATATTGGCTGATATAACCTGTCTAGGTTTTATATTTCACGAGCCGAAGTCGAACTGTGTACAGTGTATATATCTTCATTTAAGAGTCGATGGCGCGATGACGATGGTGTGATAGCGCGATGACGATATCGCGATGACGATGATACGATGGCGCGATTGTGCGATAGCGCGATGATGATGACGCGATAATGCGGTTACGATGACGCGATGATGCGATATTGAGATGCGTGGCCCTACGGACACCACAGCATAATAACGATACAAAGAGCTACATTTGACATTTTAGTTCATTTTTTGGTTTAATGCTCGTTTGTTTGTAAGTTAAGAATAAAATTACCTCATACTTTTCAGCTTCGTTTGTAAATCTAGACCAGTTGTATTGAGTAAAGCTTCAACGAGTGACGGAGTAAACAGCATACGCGTTATAGAATGTTTTTGTATGAAGTCACATAACACAGGAGGATCATAGATGGTCGTGTTGGGTATAATGTACATGGTCACTCCTGTAAAATACGTAAGTATACAAATTAAAAAAAGCAACACCACGCCCGTAGCATGGGGAAACCGGTAGTGGGGCAAAACAAATTCTACGCACACATGTTTATATATTTGCCGAGAAATTTGTGATAGAAAAAATTGGATTGGGGGAGGGGGGATGCTCCCCCGAAGGCTACGGCCCTGAACATCTGTATCTCACTTATTTTACTTGATTGTTATTGCATAAAACATTGTAAAACTGATTTAAACAGATAGATCTTTGGCTAAATATCTCAGTATTGATTCCATTATAGTTTAATTTTACAAAACAGTTTTTACTTGGAAAAGATATCTGTTTTAAATAAAAACAAAAAGTATCAACACCGTGACATTGATTTGTTGCTTCTAAGAAACGTAAAATACCTTGCATATAGAAAACATCATACTTACCTGTTCTTAACCAGTCAATGTTACATGTACATTTTATACATGTATATACATTTGTAACAATATTACTACAACATATTGATGTTACGTGTATACAGCACGTTACTTCAATGCCAATGTTACGGGTATATAACAATATTGTTTATTGTTTAATTGGGTTTTAACGTCCCTTCAACTTATCTTTTTGTCATATCGAGAGTGTGTCTGCACCTGACAGTGCGCAATTATGGTGATTGTATAGTGCTACAACAGTGCTATAATATCACGCTGCAGACACATTGAACTGATACTTTTCTAGGTCACATTATCCTGACACCGAGCCAACCAGTCCTTCTCCTACCCAGAATGCTGAGCACTTAACAGGGAGATAGCGAGACGATTGCCTGGTCTTAGGCTGACGCGGCCGGGAATCGAACCCGTGACTACTGGATCACGAGGCGAACGTACTTACCACTGAGCCCCCGCATCGGTATATAATCTATATCATAAACATGTCGTAGTGTGTTATGTCCATACTACGTGTCTGCAATGAAAGTTTTCTCACCTTTAAGTAATGGACGTAACATTTCCCATGTGTAGAATATATTACACGCCTCTCTGTCGTCTTCACAGTATGGATACGCCTGATGCCTCCATTGGTATGAGAACACAGCTCCACGGTGAGGACAGATAATGCCTGTAAAATAGCTCGAATGTAAGGATAGGTGATATGTTTAAAATAGCTCAAAGAAAAGGATAGGTGATGCCTGTAAAATAGCTCAAGGGTAATAATAGGTGATGCCTGTAAAATAGCTCAAAGAAAAGGATAGGTGATATGTGTAAAATAGCTTAAAGGTAAGGATAGGTGATGCCTGTAAAATAGCTCAAAGGTAATAATAGGTGATGCCTGTTAAATAGCTCAAAGGTAAGGATAGGTGATGCCTGTAAAATAGCTCAAAGGTAATAATAGGTGATGCCTGTAAAATAGCTCAAATATGAGGACAGTTTATTCGTGTAAATACAAGTGACATACAACAATCATATACATCTGCGACGTGGTTTTCAATGTTTGCCTTTGAGGTTACAAGTGCAACCCTTGTATTTAATAACTGTTGAGTTTACCTGCGATTAACTTCATTTAGCTCCAGTGGTTATTTATTGTTCACCATATTTATCTTTGCTTGTTATAAATGGTACATTAAAGTTGCCAGTGACTTGCCGTAGGTGGGTGGTTTACTCCGGGTACTCCGGTTTCCTCCACCAGTAAAACTGACATGTCCGTAAATGACCTTAGCTGTTGATCGGATAATAAGCCCTTAACACAAACAAAAAAAAAGAATATAAGTAAATCGTCTCTACATTGTGTTGTCTTTGTACAACATGTTTACTTTTAGTGTTATCTCTGGTACACCATGTTCACCTTTGGTAGTGTTATCTCTGGTTCATCATGTTCACCTTTGGTAGTGTTATCTCTAGAACATCATGTTCACCTTTGGTAGTGTTATCTCTGGATCATCATGTTCACCTTTGGTAGTGTTTTCTCTGGATCATCATGTTCACCTTTGGTAGTGTTATCTCTGGTACATCATGTTCACCTTTTGTTTTGTTATCTCTGGTACATCATGTTAACCTTTTGTATTGTTATCTCTGGATCATCATGTTCACCTTTGGTAGTGTTATCTCTGGTACATCATGTTCACCTTTTGTATTGTTATCTCCGGTACATCATGTTAACCTTCTGTTTTGTTATCTCTGGTAAACTACATTTACCATAATGTTGTCTCTGGTACATCGTATTTATCTTAGTGTTATATCTGATACACCATTTTTGCCTTAATGTTGTCTCTAGTTCACCATTTTGATCTTTAGTGCTATCACCTAGACATGTATTTGCCTTTAGTGTTATCTCTGGTACGCCACATTTACCTTTAGTGCTATCACCTTGACACATATTTGCCTTTAGTGTTATCTCTGGTACGCCACATTTACCTTTAGTGCTATCACCTAGACACGAATTTGCCTTTAGTGTTATCTCTGGTACGCCACATTTACCTTTAGTGCTTTCACCTAGACACGTATTTGCCTTTAGTGTTATCTCTGGTATGCCACATTTGCCTTTAGCGTTATCGCTGGTACGCCACATTTACCTTTAGTGCTTTCACCTAGACACGAATTTGCCTTTAGTGTTATCTCTGGTACGCCACATTTACCTTTAGTTCTATCACTGGGATATCAAGCTTACCTTTAGGTTTGCCTGTAGTACCAGAAGAGTACACAATATATGCCAGATTATCTAGTGTCATGTTGCAGGAAACTGGAGCTTTATCAGTGGAATATTCTTCTTTGGTGTTGTTAATCCATTCATCATTTAATGTCATCACATTCTGAAAACCTTCAACACGAAATTTTATTATTTAGGATACTGTACAGACTTTAACAATATATGACAATGAAAAGTAAAACGTGAAGCAAACCAACGATTTCAAAAAAGTTGTGACTGAATGTTGGCAAAAACTATGGTTAAGATGATCTCGTGGTTTTTATCATATACATATACAATGTAATCGTTAATTACACCAATAAAGTAAGTGTCGAATCCTGTCAGCGATATAGGGAGACAAGTCAACTCAACACCATGCAAACATTTAACATTAGACACCATGGCGTTCCATAGTTGATTGTCTAAAACCCTGTTGTTCCCTTTTACTTGATACTGTGCGTGATAATCTGCATCCCTCGATGACCTATAAAGCTACGCTGTTAAACCGTTATGTTTAAGGCCGGAACGTTTATACTGTCTCGCATAAAGCTATGCTTGCTGGACCTTTATGTTTAAAATATGGAACCTTAGTCAGAAAGTCTGACTCTCTCTCTCTCTCTCTCTCTCTCTCTCTCTCTCTATCAATCAATCAATCAATCAATCAATCAATCAATCAATCAATATACATGTAATAGGATTCACAACATCGAGGAATTGTTGTCTAGGCTTCCAGGGCAAACCTGAAAAATATGTAATCTTTGCCTTAAAATTTACCTTTAATATTGTCATTGAATTTAGAAGACGTCAAAATCATTTTGGGTTTGGCGTCATTAATGATAGATTCCAACAGTGATGTTGGATATGCCGTGTCCATAGGTAAGTAGGCTCCGCCTATAAAAAACAAAATCACGAGATGTTGGTACATGCATACAAGATAACACTTATTATACTACAATTATAGCCTTTTGTTGAGGTCGATCCCTAGTTTTAGACATTTTTATTTCTAGATTTTTACATTAACACTAAGAATGTGAAAACTTTAGGTCCTACGTTCAATATTAAATAAACATAATTATTCATTGAATTTATGATGATCTTCGTATTTAAAGTTAACATTTAGTTTTTGCTCAGAGTCAGATATCTGGTTCGACATCGTCCGTCCTATTCCTTACTGTTGTTGCATTTTCAGAACGAAAAATACCAAGAGTCATACGTGTGTTGATGCTAAAGCGAATTTAGCGTGTTCGGTTATCTCAAATGGCTGTCATCATCTAGGGGATTTGTCACTTTAATGAACAGTTAAGTTATTATTACATTGGAATTCTACTGTTAGACCTATTTCTTCTTGGACTATTGAGCATGTTTAAAAAGTGGGCTGGTAAATTATCTTGAAGGGGGTCATTGCGATTCTCTCGGATATAATATAATAAAATGTGTAATCATTGTTTTTTCCATACGCAAATTTAACTAGAGGGACCTCAAACAATTTCAAAACACCAACCTCCTCCCCTGTGATGTCTTAAAGTGCCTTTGTGAACTGCGCGCGTTAATTGTTTCCAAAAAGGGCAACTTTCCTAAAAACGTCCTTGCAGAGTTATTTCAGGAAATATCTTTGAAAATTGGTCCAGTGTAGTGCCAAGACCCGTTCCGTGTATCTAGTTTCGTGCATGGTTATAATATCATTAAAGAACATGTACCTGACTTTAGGATGGCTATGTAGGATATAGTAAACTCCAAACATTTCTGCATGTAGATCGCCACACATGAGTCTACAGTGACTTGATGGTCCTGTAGATACTTGGCCAGGACATCTGTACACATGTCCAGTTCTTTATAGCTAATCTGTCGTGTACCGTCCACTATGGCCGTTTTATCTGGGGTCAGCTTGGCCTGGCGTACAAACATTTCATGTAAGAGCCCTTCTTTTTCATAGTCATCCATGGTTGCCTTTAAAAAAACAGGATACAAACTGCAAATTTTTTATTTAATTTACAACGAATATTTAAGCATATGTTCGGGATAAACCTCTAAACCGCTTATTATAAACTTTTTTATTTATCAGCTTCATTGACCACTAACTGGGATTTTTTTTATTATTCACTACTGATCAGTAACCGGATCTTCATTTGTTATTAAATGTTTATTTATCATAAACTATATTCTGATTCTTTATTCATTATAAACGGTTTCTTTTTTAACCGTAAACTGTATACTAGTATGTATGTATGTATGTACGTTTCCTTAACGCTCATAAATCGTTTCTTTGTTTACCCTAAACACTTTATTATCTATCCTTAACCTTCTATGTTTGACCAGCGCAGTGACCCAGTGGTTATGACGCTCGCTCTGTGATGGAAGACTGGTGTAGAATCCAACGTCGTGGGTTCGAATCCCGGTCGCGTCAAAATCAAAGACGTTAAAATTTTACAATCTTCTCGCTCCCTGCTAAGCACTCAACATTACAGGGCAGTGGGAGGACTGGTTGACTCGGTGTCAGGATAACGTGACCTACTGAAGTATCATGTGTCTTCGGCGTGATATTGTCTCAGTGAGACAGCACTATAAAGTCGCCATAAGCGCGCCCTGTAACAATCAGACACCGTCTCGGTATGACATACACATGCGTTAAATGGTCCCCCCAAATAAAACCCAAACATTTTCTTTATTTGTCATTGAAAGATTCTTTTTATCATTTATCAATCTTTCGTTTATCAGTATGCAATCCATAATTTATCGATAATCATTAACAGTAAACATAACGCGGTAAATATTTATATTACTAAAAGTTCACATAACACGGTAGATAAATAAGTCACTAAAGGTTCACATATCTTGATAAATAGATATGTTTCTAACAGTTTACGTAACACGGTGAATTTATAAATAACTAAAAGTTCACGTAACACGGTGAATAGATATAAGTTATAATTCACAGTATACAGTAAAATATATAAGCGACTAACAGTGCACGTAACACGGATAAATAAGTTACTAATAGTTCATCTAACACGGTAAATATATAAGTTACTAACAGTTCACATAACACGGCAAATAGATAAGTTACTAACAGTTAACATAACACGGTAAATATATAAGTTACTAACAGTTCACGTAACACGGCAAATAGATAAGTTACTAACAGTTCACATAACACGGTAAATATGTAAGTTACTAACAGTTCACGTAACACGTTAAATATATAAGTTACTAACAGTTCACGTAACACGGTAAATATATAAGTTACTAACAGTTCACATAATACAGTAAATATATAAGTGACTAACAGTTCACATAACACGGTAAATATATAAGTGACTAACAGTTCACATAACACGGTAAATATATAAGTGACTAACAGTTCACGTAACACGGCAAATAGATAAGTTACTAACAGTTCATGTAACACGGTAAATAGATAAGTTACTAACAGTTCACATAACACGGTAAATATATAAGTTACTAACAGTTCACATAACACGGTAAATATATAAGTTACTAACAGTTCACATAACACGGTAAATATACAAGTAAACAACAGTTCACATAACACGGTAATATATAAGTTACTAACAGTTCACATAACACGGTAAATATATAAGTGACCAACAGTTCACGTAACACGGTAAATATATCAATTACTAACAGTTCACGTAACGCGGTAAATATATAAGTTACTAACAGTTCACATAACACGGTAAATATATAAATTACTAACAGTTCACATAACACGGTAAATATATAAGTGACCAACAGTTCACATAACACGGTAAATATATAAATTACTAACAGTTCACATAACAGGGTAAATATATAAGTTACTAACAGTTCACATAACGCGGTAAATATATAAGTTGTGAACAGTTCACATAACACGGTAAATATATAATTTACTCACAGTTCACATTAAACGGTAAATAATTATACAATACGTAAACAACATATCAAGCAATAACAACAAACACAAGCGTTACAAGTTCCACAAAGATAACTATGAAAGGATTTCTGAAGACATAAAGAAAATTAACTTAAATGAACTATCAACAGCAAATAGTATAGACAAAGCATGGGGTGCTATTACCGAGACCCTATATAAATCTATTGAAGAAAACGTACGTTAATGACCGTAGCTGTTGATCGGACAATAAGCCCTTAATACAAAGTACCAGTGAGTAAGAATTTAGATAAAGACGCAAGGGAGGCAATTAAACTAAAATTAAGGAGATGGTAACAGTACCAACATTGTAAAACACAACAAAATTATGCCGACTACAAGGAAACAAAAAATTCAGCAACAACAAAAATTAGGACTTCCAAATCCCAATAAGAGAAAGATCTGGCAGTAAACATGAAAAAAAAACTTTTTTGAAAATATGTAAAGACAAACACAGCAGAACACATCAACAGGGTGTTGAACCCAGGAGTTTTAACAACAACAAATATAGAAACAGTAGAAGTAATGAACAATTATTTTGCCAGTGTTTTTACACAAGAAACACCGAATCTGGAAATACCATTTTTTCGTGAACAAATTTTTGAAATACCATTAACCGACGTGGAAATAACCGAGGAAAAAATTCTGAAGGCAATTAAAAAGGTTTACCCAAACAAATCTCCAGGACCAGACAATCTACACCCAAAATTAATAGTAGAAACCTGCAATACACTGAAATCACCTTTGAAAGTAATGTTTGAACAGTCAATAAACTCATCTCTACCAGAAGACTGGAAAGTTGCAAATATTACATCAATTTACAAAGCAGGGTCTAAAAAGCAGTCAAAAAATTATAGACCAATAAGTCTCGCCTCGATTCCATGTAAAGTACTCCAACGGCTTATCAGGGATGAGACACTTGCACACATGAATAACAATAATCTATTTAAATCTGTCTTTTGCAACTTCAAGTGAAGCATGTAAATAGTTTTAAAAAAAACTGACACTCTCGTGTTTTATCAACATGACCACGTGAACTTTTATAGTTATTAACTATGAACATTAATTAACTATCAATTACAAGTGCACAACCGGAATAGGAAAAGTAATAATAATATTAAAGCAAAAGATAGATCTCTACAAGCAGAAGCTCACAACGATGTCAAATACAGTGAATCTGCAGTGAAACAGTCAACATCATCATTAGACTTCATTCCAAAGTGTTAGCATTTTAAGTTTTGCCATCGAAAAGATTGAATATAAACTGAGTAACATAACTTTTTATCTATACAATTTAACATAATACTTCAAACCTTTTACAAGAACTAAAATTCAGCGTCCTTAGCATACAATTATGAATTTGAACATATGTTCAATTCATTGAAGGAACACTTAGTACAAAACTGGGAAAGTTCACACACTAATCTGTGTACAACATACCTCTGATTTCCTGACTCTATCAACATAGGACGTATATCCGACTATGGACTCTGTACTATGTACAAAACAATTCATCTATATAATGAATGACACATCATACACAATCAAGAGGTCCATCGTCCCTAACGTTCATCTGTTTACGATGGACTCCGTCATCTGTCGTTATCACTGTGTACAAAACATTATTAATCTGTATAATCACACTTCTACATTGTATGCCTGGTGGTTCACGTCATTAGCGGTATAGCCATACCGTATAGAAATGCATTCTATGCCATATAAAATGCATTTCATACCGTATAGATTGTATTTTTACGAGATACAAATTCAATTTTAACGCGTTTATCTTAATTTCATACCGTATAGAATTTCATGCCGTATAAAATGCATTTCATGCAGTATAACAAAATTGTTAACAGTAGGAAATTAAGATTAACGCATTAAAAGTTTCTTTACGGTATGAAATGCATTTAATGCAGTATAAAATGCATTTTTTATTGCTTCAAAAGTTCTATACGGTATAAATATACCGCAAATGACAAGATTCGCCCGCCTCTCATGCACGGCACACACAATCAATAGGTCCATCATCCTAGACGTTCATCTAACGTTATCTCTACTTTCAATACGCAATTCACATGCGTTACCCGCACATCGTACAAATCAAGAGGTCCGTAAAAAACACTCATAGTAATTAAGAGGCCCATTGGGCCTTAACGTCCATCAGGTTGAAATCTGCCCAGTAGTTTCAGAGGAGATGTCGTTTAAAAGCATACTGTCAAATTTAACCCTTTTGGCCTCACCTGTCCCCTGGGGGGGGGGGGGGTGTCAGAACCTTCATTTGTACAATTTTGAATTCCCTTCACCTAAGGATGTTTTCTGCCAAATTTGATTGAAATCTGCGCAGTAGTTTCAGAGATGTTGTTTACAGGCATACTGTCAAATGTACTCCTTTTGGCCCTGCTCACCTGTCCCGGGGGAGGGGTCAAATAGTTCATTTGTACAATCTTGAATATCCTTCCCCTAAGGATGCTTCTTGCCAAATTTGGTTGAAATCTGCCTATTAGTTTCAGAGAAGATGTTGTTTAAAGGCATACTGTCAAATTTAACCCTTTTGGCCCTGCCCACCCGTCCCCTGGGTGGTCAGAACCTTCATTTGTATAATCTTGAATCCCCTTTCCTAAGGATGCTTCCTACCAAATTTAGTTAAAATCTGCCCAATAGTTTCAGAGAAGATGTTGTTTAAAGGCATACTGTCAAATTTAACCCTTTTGGCCCCACCCACCTGTCCCCTGGGGGTCAGAACCTTCATTTGTACAATCTTGAATCCCCTTCCCCCAAGGATGCTTCCTGCCAAATTTGGTTACAATCTGCACAGTAGTTTCTGAGGAGATGTCGTTTAAAGCAAAAGTTCATGACGGATGGACGGTGGACAGACAACGGACAGTTAATGTATGAGAAAAGTCCACCTTGGACCTTCAGTCCAGATGGACTAAAAATCCTGTGAACACACACATGCAAGGAACATCTATATTTGGTTTGGTGAAAATCTGACCAAAGGTTCTTGACAAGAAGTTAAAAATGTCTCAGCCAATCAGAATGCAGGGCTGCAAAACTGGATTGAGTTTGGCAAGGCTGGACACAGATCTGAGAGTGGACCATGCAAGGTACATCTACATCAAGCTTCGTGAAAATCTGACCAAAGGTTCTTGACAAGAAGTCGAAAATGTATCAGTCAATCAGAAGACAGGGCGGCCATACTGGATGAAGTATGGCAATGTCGGACACAAATCTGAAAGGGGACCTTGCTAGGAACCTCTACATCAAACTTCATGAAAATTTGACCAAAGGTTCTTGACAAGAATGTCTCAGTCAATCAGAAGCCATGACAGCCATATTGGATGGAGTTCGGCAATGTCAGAAACTAATCTGAATGGGGACCATGCAAAAAACAGGATGAGTGGAATCAACAAAATGAGAGGCATTGACAAACCAACTACAGCCGCATAAAACAATTCAGAACCAGAATAAAATGAAATAAATTGAAGCCACAACAACCCCCAGGACTAGTTATCTATGCGGAATGACTTAGGACGGTGACCCAGCAAAAAACTAGGCGGTGACCCATTGTGTGGTTAAACCGGTTAATTAGGCCTCCACCTTCCCACTTTCTGCATGAAACTAGAAGTTTAAAGTACAAATCTGAAAGGGGAGCATAGGAAGAACATCAACAGCAAGTTTGGTCAGAAATGAATACACAAAAAGTTAACCAGTTGTGAGTTAACAAGAAATTTACATGATACAGTAACCTAATATGTCAACTGAAGCACCCCTAGTGGTGAGTTAATACAGATACTGTTTTCGTTTGCAACTTTGTAAACATTAACTCAAGGACCATGCATATCAAATATGAAAGTAATAAGAGCATCGGTTCGTGAGAAGATTGTTTAAAATGTACTTGATTTTACCCCTAATGCCTCCGTATTGGGCCCCTATGGGAGCAAGCCTCTTTTTGTTTGCAAAGTTGAAAGAGCTACTCATGTGGATGCTTTCTGCCCAATGGGTTTGAAATTGTCCCGGCGGTTCTTGAGAAGATGTAAAAAATGCGAAAAGTTTTCAGGCAACACAGGACAACAGACAAAGAGACAAGGCTCAGGTAACCTAAAAAACCTTTGCAAATACCAAATAGCATGGTCATGAGAACAATGAAATTTTATAACATCAAAAACTTAAACTAGTTTATTTTGATGTTGGGGAATAGTTGTGTGGAATTAATAAATGAAGAAGTGGTAGATAGCTTTTTTATCATTTTATTACTGATAATTACTGCTGTGGTGGGTACATGAGTATGTATTGATGATAATGGAATGATATATATATGTTATATTTATTGAAACATTTAGTTATTATATCTAGTTGAAAGTTTATCATAGAACGCCACGTTTGATCACTAATTAGTTACATACGTTATAGGAAAGGACATACAATATAACATATTAAATAGTTTGCAGTAATATTGTTCTGATGTCAGCGTAATTTGTGCTAGTAGACATCAACGATAACAACAAAATCATAACAAATATAAACATACAGTTAAGAGTTAATATGAACATTCGACCAGAGTTAATCTAAACATTCAGCCAGACAGATTTGATCTAATATTTTACAGTAATGGAGGCATTCATAAAATCCTAAAAGATAGTTTGGTTCAAATAATCTTTAATTGTTTTTAAATTTAAAGAGTTTTTGATATTTTCAAAATTAAACTTATATTAATAAATGTTCTGAAAATGATAAAACGTTTGCAATTAAAAATGTTTTAAATAAAAATGAATATTCACAACATAAAAAAAGAGAAAAATGCTCAAGATCTAAAACAAATATATTAAAAGTAAAAAAGTTCATTACATTTTTATATAAATAATGACAATTGAAACATGATTTTGAAATTAATAAGTACAATAAAACAATGGAAAAATTAACCTTCAATCTATAAATCAATAAGAAGATTTTATATAAATAATAAATTGAAATCTTATTAATCAAAGGAGTTCATATAAATACTTAATTAAATGCACTAAGGTTTTGACAGCACTACAAATCTACACTACAATTCTAATATATATAAATTAGAGATACTGGATGTGTCATGATTATTCTTACATTGTTTAATACTAATTACTACTTAATTAACATAAACATGAGCATTTCTGTGCAAATAAATAAATATTCAAATAGTTTCAAAACATGTTACATTGAGGAAATTTGTTTGTGAAAAATGAAATTAAAATCTTTTTGCCTTAAACAATTTAAAATATTAACATAGAATAGACACATTAGGACAACATGACAAATACAAAAAATATCACAGCACTGGACCCATGGGAGAACTCCCTTATACACTATGTAACATATGTGCTAGAAATGAAACTCTCTTAAACACAATGAAACATATGTACTAAAAATATACACAATGTAATATATTCTTATGAACAAGAGGAATTCACTAGGACAAGTCAATATGGCACATTTAATAGTCTCTAAATGATAGTGATATACCGAGACTTTTTATCATAATGTAAGTAATTCATAAACTCAACTGAAACGCACTAGGGACTTAATTGGAGATTTCATAAGCGTGCACCCTTCTAAGTAACCACTGTCATTATGTGACCTGACAAATTTATAACCACATTGTGTTGTCCTTACTAACCAGTCATTGTATTGTTATCTGACAGATTACTAGCCACTTTCACTGTTGTATCTAACAAATTACTGACCACGGTCACAATGTTATCCGACAGATTACTGATCAATGTCATTATATTATCGGACACAGATAACTAACCACTGTCACTGTATTCTCTAATACAGATAATTAACCACTCCCTGTGTCATCTATCAATTACTAACCACTGTCACGTTATTATTTGACAGATTACTAACCACACACTGTGTCATCTGTCAAATTACTAACCACTGTCACTGTACTATTTGACAGATTACTAACCACACACTGTGTCATCTGTCAAATTACTAACCACTGTCACTGTATTATTTGACAGATTACTAACCACACACTGTGTCTTCTGTCAAATTACTAACCACTGTCACTGTATTATTTGACAGATTACTAACCACTCCCTGTGTCATCTATCAATTACTAACCACTGTCACTGTATTATTTGACAGATTACTAACCACACACTGTGTCATCTGTCAAATTACTAACCACTGTCACTGTATTATCTGACAAATTATTAACCACACACTGTGTCATCTGACAAATTACTAACCACTGTCACTGTATTATTTGACAGATTACTAACCACTCCCTGTGTCATATGATAGATTACTAACCACACACTCTGTCATCTGAGAGATTACTAACCAATCATTATATTAACTGAAAGTTTGCTAACCAGTGTCACTGTGTTATTGGTCAGTTTTATTGAGCCATGGTGTAGAATCTGAGTTGTCGACTGTGACAGTTTTTTCACATGTCATCTTCTCAGATAATGTTACTGACCAATGAGCTGGTCATCTGGTCATACTGGATGACATAACTACTGATCAATTACTCGATCATCTAGTCGTACTGGAGAAAATAACAACTGGTGAATGAGTTGGTCATCTGGTCGTACTGGAGGACAAAGTGGACGGAACATCAGGCTGTAACAGGTGCTCTAATACAATTGGTACTTTGCTTAATCTAGATTTCACAATATCAGGTAATAAATCTGTCTTCTGGAATCTGTAATATATAATGAATGTCTCTATGAGTAAATCTAGATGACTTTAGTATATAAACACATATAGGATAACACATGTACTACAACATATAAAGTTATAAATGATTTTTATTATAGAAATTAAGTAACATACAATTGTAAAACTTGTCACACATAATTGCTATATGCAAATATACTATAAAGTAAAATACAGTTCTTTAACTTGTTATATATACCATCGCATGTCCATGCGACTTTATATGCCAACTAAATTCAGTTGGCATTCATAACAATTGCTTTTATCTATTGCTAAGTAGAAAATATAGTGCATGGAAAAATAACCCAAAGTAACACTTGAATATACGGTTCCAGTTATTTAAAATTTAATAATACATTAATAACATTAAAAAATGTCTACTTGTTTCTCAAATGTTTTCAGGTTTTTAACTGTTTGGGGATGCATACTACTCCAGGATTTGCTCATGATGCAAGGGGAGGCAACTATTGTTTGAGTAGATATATAAGAAGTTTGTCTTTTTTTATGTTGATAATCATATAGACACTAACCTATACAGTTTTCCTTGAGTGTCTACAAATTTAACAGCTGTTGTAGTGGACTTCACACCAAGTTGAGTTCCATCGTTGAATTTCACCCAAATTTCACCATTTAGATACTACAATACAAATCAATATTAATAATCAGATTATTTTATAATCTTTCATTTATAATAAATATTATCATTTTAAATTAAATGTTATCATTTTAAATTAAATGTTACTAGAACTTACATTTTACTAAATTTTACACTTACAATAAAAACATATATAAATTATCACAGAAAACAAAAGAAGTGTGTATTTCTTGTGGACAAACGTTCCATATATGTCTTCTGTAGGAAATGTCCATCAACATTTTAATGATATATACAACTATAAAACACAACTTTAGATCAACGTTTGTACTGGTTTATCTAAAAACAAAGTCAACAAATACAGATTTGTGCAAACAATATCTACAGCAACATCAACAAAGGTGAACATTTACCTGAGATGCTAAACCAACATCTTTGACAAAAACTTGTCGTAGGAGTTCCTTTGTTGCCTTGCGTATGTGACTGCCCTGACTTGATGTAGGGCTTGTGTTCAGTCTAGGACTAGTGATAGCCTGACTACTGGTATTTGTTTGTAACCTGGCTTCTTTGAGCGTGTTGTCCTGGGAGTCTTCAACAGATCTGTCAACTGACTCCGTCATAGTACTCAGAACCGTTCCATCAAATGAGGACATCTGAAACATTGAAATCATCTTAATAAAAAAATGTAAATGGTCAAGGTGGGTGTGTACAAATTAAAACAATTCTGCAAAAAACTAAGTGTTCAAGGCCTATAATTTTGCCCACAATGATGGTAATTTTTATGTAATCAAGCTTGTTCAATTGTATTGTGTGGATAAATTTATGAAACCAATTTCTAAAAATTCAGGTTTTTAACAAGTTTTAAATATTGAATAGGATAAAACTATTGCCCTCAGTTGAGCACAAAAGCTCACACACACCAGCATACTATATGAATGAGACACAAATCTAAGATTTTTAAAAAGTTATTACATATTAAAAATATCATAAAATTATTTGCTTTTTAAATTCTAAGTCCTGTAATTTGCATAAATATGTCAAGTAACATCTGCAAAATGGTACTGCATATTGTAAATGTTATGTTATAATAATAAATACTCACAATTGTAAATGTTATGTTATTATAATAAATACTGACAATTGTAAATGTTATGTTATTATAATAAATACTTACAATTGTAAATTTTATGTTATTATAATAAATACAATTGTAAATGTTATGTTATGTTAACTACTTACAATTGTAAATGTTATTATATTAAATACTTACAACTGATGGAGGTTTGTGGGAGCCTGATGAGGGTGTACTCAAACTATCAAAACAGATAGGACTCGGTCCAGTGCTGGTACTAGTGGGTGTCGATCTACTCGAATCATTTACACAACTGCTAGCAGGACGCCTACAATACAAATTATGTATATAAAAATATAGTTTATGTAAGAAGTGATTAATTTTAATTGTATATATACTTTAATGACTTGAATTGGTGAACTGGTAGTTGGGGTTAGATGGATCAGAAAGCAGGTAGGTGTGATATATGGATCAATGAACAGGTAGTTGTGATATATAGATTAGTGAACATGTAGTTGTGGTTAAATGGATCAATGAACAGACAATTGTGGTTGTACGGATCAGTGAAAATGTAGTTGATTGTATGGATAGGTGAACAGGTAGTTGCGATAATTTGGATCAGTGCACAGGTAGTTGATTATATGGATCAGTGCACAGGTAGTTGTGATTATATGGATCAGTGCACAGGCAGTTGTGATTTTACAGTGGACAGTGCCTCACCTTCCTATGATCACTGGGAAGAACTGTGTACTAAGAGCACATCCTTGTTGTACTGAGGTGATGACATTCTCGATCTGTAAACACTGGTGTCGACAATGTTTGACGTAGTCCAGTAGTTTCTGTGTGTCCTCTGTGAGTCGCTGTGCTGCATTAACAGAGTCCAACACTAAAGATGTACCCGTCTTCTCTATAATTCTTGTATTGGTGGAATTAATAGTAAACTTAGCACCTGTAAAAATGTATAAATATGAAATAAATTTTCTGCAGTAATAAGTTCTTATAGAAATACCCGCTTTACAAAGTATTCACATGGCAGCTGAAACATCTTTTACAATGTATTTACATGGCAGATGAAATATCTTTTACAATATATTCACATGACAGCTGAAGTATCTATTATAAACTGTTAACCGTATATAGTAGCTGAAACATCTATTACAATGTATACACATGCATGGCAGCTGAAACATCTTTTACAAAGTATTCACGTGGCAGCTAAAACATCTATAACAATGTATTCACATGGCATCTGAAACATCTATTACAATGGCTGAAATATCTATTACAATATATTCACATGACAGATGAAACATCAATTACAATGTATTCACATAACAGATGAAACATCTATTTCAATGTATTCACATAACAGATGAAACATCTATTACAATGTATTCACAAGACAGATGAAACATCTATTACAATGTATTCACATAACAGATGAAACATCTATTACAATGTATTCACATGGCATCTGAAACATCTATTACAATGTATTTACATGGTAGCTGAAATATCTGAAGCGTGAAATGATTTTAAAATGTAAGAAAAAATATAGCAAAATATAATTAAACTGTAAAAAATACACTGAACTCTGTTGAGTTCATACACAACAAGAGACTGACATGAGAGGAATAGTGACGTGAGGTAAATCTGACAACATAGGCAGGTGAATCACATCAGACATGCAAAATATTTCCTGTAAACACGACAAGAAGGAGTCAACTCATGTTGTTAAAATCCTGAAAGTGAACAGCAACAGGGAGGTGAATTACCACAATTCACAAAGTTAAAGCAGTGTGTTTTACAACACCTGGGAAAGTAAAGGATGTCACACAACAAACAACAACAGCAAAGTGATGTGACTTACTGTGGAACTGGTTACATGTACCAGAACCCAGGTTTACTCCTCTCCTTTTGTCACCTGTTGTCACAAAGGACCCTTATACAAAGTAACAATATCATGTTTACTCTAGTGTACAATGTAACAGTTTATACCAAGTTTACTCAATTGTAAAAGTAGAAGTTTATATCAAGTTTATTCTAGTGTAAAAAGTAACCGTTCATATTAAATTTAGTGTACAACAAAGCATTTGTATTTAGTTTATTCTTATGTATAGAAAGTAACAGTTTATATCGAGTTTATTGTAATGTACAAATTGATAGGTTAAATTAAGTTAAGTGTACAAAATAACAGTCTATATTAAATTTATTCTAGTTTACAAAAAACCCCTTTATATTTAGTTTATTCTAGTGTAAAAAGTAACAGCATATACAAACATTAATTCTAGTGTATCAAATAATAGTTAATATTAAGAATTTGTAATGTACAGAGCAACAGTTTATATCAAGTTTATTCTTGTGTACAAAGTAGTAGTTTATATTACGTCTATTCTAGTGTAAAAAGGAACTGTTTATAGAAAGTCTAATTTGTTGTAAAAACCGACTCATATTTTATATCGGGAGCATGTTTGTGTAACAAAGTTTATATATGCTTGTGAACAAAAGCAAGCAACATATCAAGAAATCACTTTGGCACAAAAATTTAGGTCACCTTATATCTCTACAATGTGACATGAACTACTTTGGCTTCATCTTTCAAAACACTTTACATAAGTTTGAACAATTAAAAGCCTTGCCACATTTAACTAAAGGTGTGTATATATACATACCATCATAAAACACTGCTTCAAAGTCTGCCCCCGGGGAGTTCTCCATCAACATACATTTACATCTGTTTGTGTACAGCGTTACTTTTGGAGTTTTTGATCTCACAAGTCGCACAAATCTGCAAGATATGCATAAAAATTACAGAATTACAAACTACTAAAGCATAACAGAATTTACTTATACATCCTAAGGGATCACAAGCTCAAGATACTGATAAGTTTCTTTTTAGGAACTTAATTCTCTCTACTGTTTGAAATATATAAAATTTTCTTGCCATCTTAAGATTCAACGTTTGACCATCATGAGAATGGGTTGTTAAATATATATATATCAATAGCACTTTTTTTTATTAACATCTAATTGAGTATGAGGTAATTTAAATATTTACCAAATGATACATAAATTTAATCATAGAAAATAAGACTGTAAACAGTAACATACCTAGAAGCGTACTGATATTTTTTCCAGTATTTTTCTGGTAGATCATCAAACTTAAAAGACTTGGAAGGTGCTTGTGGTAGGGGCACCGGATGATCTCCTACTGCAACACCTTTACCATTGTTGGGCTGATATATATTTATATGGAGTCCATCAACAGAAATAACGAACACCTCCACTACCTTTTCTGTCTTCTGCTTGAGAAACTCTAAACAAACTTCTCCTGACTCAAGTATGTTAACCTGTCAAGTTCATTAAAAATTCAACAAATTAATTTAGGATAAAATTATAGTTTATACAAAACAGTAGATATCAAATGCACTGTCTATTTTAATAACATACAAAAGTTACATAAATAATTAGGGGACCCAAAATGGTACATAATACGCCCATTAATGTGTTATCGAGATATTGAATGGAAACCATGTTTTATTGGAACCAAGGGGCCATACCTCCATTGATTTTGGTCAGATATTAGTGGATATTAAACTTGCACTTGTAAGCATTCATGGTAATTAACCTTGTCTTGCAAACTATTAGTCAATAACTATTCAAGATATTGAGTGGAAACTATCTGTCCGTCTGCCAACATGATATTTTATGCCCCATCTTTGATGGGCCTATAAGTATATTTTTAGATTCAGCAAGTAAATTTTGTTAAAACAAACCTCATTAATTCTATTTTGTTTATTCATGTTTACTATTATATTTTTTAATAAAATTTTACAAGTTAAATGTGAATTACTCACCACAGCATTGCGTGTCCGTTGTCTGATGTGACGCAGGCGTGTAGAATTAAGAGGAGATATGGAGCTTTGTACAGGTGCGGTCTTATGACTAGGTACACTGACACAATGAGAGTTACTATTTTCACTAAAGCACCGATTGACCTCTGCTGACAGTTCACTCCTGGTATCCTTATCATCAATATTGTCCATGGAATGACTAGCTACAAAGTTACTGAGAGACTTATGCCAACCACTAGTATCCTCCTCACTCTTGTGAACATCACCCTGTGCTGATATATCCGTCATTGCTGCACTTTGTTTACTTGTATCACTAGGTCCGTGCTGACCAGGTCGTGGCTCACTACTATGTGCTGATAGACTAACTGACCAGCCACCTGATGATGTGTTGGGAGTCTGGTCCTGATATTTGGAGGGGTCAAACTGGTTACCATCTTGACTTATACTTCTATAAAAACCATCTGCATGTCCTGTTCCTGTATCCTTGTCACTGTAACAAAAATCACTTTAAAATGTCAACATCTCAGTTTATGAAGTAACAATAATATTTCATTAATTACATTGTCTATAAATTATCTTCATTCCATCAGAGGTAGACACCATAAAGATAAATACACAGCTCATGCATTTTCATAATTAATGTTAACACGAGTTTAAAAGACCAATATTACTTGATTTCTACACAAACTGTTCATTTTATATAGGTTTAGTTTCTACATAAACTGTTAGCTTTATATAGATTCAGTTTCCATACAAGCTCTTAGCTTTATATAGTTTAGTTTCTACTCAAACTGTTAGCTTTATATAGGTTTAGTTTCTACACAAACTGTTCGCTTAATATAGGTTTAGTTTTTATACCTGTCACGTAATCTGACTGGTGGGGAGGGTGGCTGATGTCTAGTTTTCCTATAAAACATATTGTACGAGTCCTCTTCTGTTTTCTGTTTACTACTCATACTTTCTTCACCTTCCGATATCTGCGATTTCATCTGCAGTGCTGTGAATGGGCGTGGCCTTGGTGGATTAGAGATCCTAGAGGAGATAGTAGCCATTGTACCTCTACCACTGTCAATAGACATTTCACCGAAGTTCTGGAGGGAAAAAAAGGAATTAATCAAGTTATTGTAACTGATATCTTAACATTAGGATTAGAAAGTCAACTGTGCTATAATAAAGCTTTATATTGTATATTTTTCTTGTTTCTTATGCCATCACAAACCTTTATATATATGCAATACATACAATCTGTATTCACTTACTGTGGATTATTTCTTTTTTCTTATTCTATCACAGTTTGACAAAAAGCTTTATATCGGTACAATACACATATCCTTCATTTATTTACTAGGATTATGTATTGTATATAATGCTATCACCCACAATACACATATCCTTTATTTATTTACTAGGATTATGTATTGTATATAATGGTATCACACAGTATATATGGACACAATACACATATCCTTTATTTATTTACTAGGATTATGTATTGTATATAATGCTATCACACAGTATATATGGGTACAATACACATATCCTTTATTTATTTACTAGAATTATGTATTGTATATAATGCTATCACACAGTATGTATGGACACAATATACACATCCTTTATTTACATAGTGTGGATTATTTTCTTATGCTATTACTTTACATAGAAACAATACAAATATTTTTTATTCACTTACTGTGGAATCTTTCTTATTAGCCATTGTGTGGTTCTTTAACACAAATGGATGCTTCAGAACATCTGAAAGAAAGTAATACATTTACATTTACTTAAGTCTCACCAGCAGCTGTTATAATAACACAATCATGTATTTTCCTTATAAAAACACAATCAGGCTTAAATGTTCTTAAACATCAGCCTACTTCTTCTTAATATCTAATATGTTTGTTGCACAGCTGACTGATGTGTTTGAGACTTTGTCTTGTTCAAGAAACAAGAAATCCAAATGGATCGTGACAACTACCTGGAACTGACTTTCAAAGATATTTTTACTAAACCTAGAACTTTTAGAGATATTTTGAATGCAACCTTTTTTCAGTCAAGACAATTTTATGATCAATTAGGAAATTTAAAATTAATATACAAGATATTAATAGTTGTTAAAGTGAAAAACCATCAGTGAAATATCTGACGTCCCAAACAGACTGGATTAGAATACAGGTTTTCATGTTGTCAAATCCTTTTTTTCACTTATATTATATGTACATTTGACAATAAACTATGTTGAAAATGAAAAAGAGATGTGGAAACAAGAAAGTTTATGGATGAATAAAAGACTGGTGGAGCAAGATCAGAATAGCTTACCTCATCAGTAAAATTTACGAAATTAATCAGTAACTACATGTAACGATCCCAATAATATTTGAAAACACATAGGAATATTAAGTACCTATTAAACTCATCCTATCCTTTGGGTTTTTCTTGAGAAGTGATTCAATAAGGTCCTTTGCTTCACTGGAAAGGTGACTAGGCAGAAAGAACTCTGCTATAATTACTCTGTTTAGTGTGCTCTTGACAGCCTCTGTATCAAAAGGTGGCTTGCCCACTAGAAACGTGTACATCATGCAGCCAAGTGACCATACGTCAGCCTCCAAACCATGTGGAGATCTCATTGCTATTTCACTGTAAAAATTAACAAGAATAAAAAATACAATAAAGGGCAATGATGTAGCAGTTAATGTAAATAAGTTTAAACAATACAATAAAACAGAAAGGATTCAGCAGGGGAAGTAACTAAGACTTCTTATGTTATTATTGATGTGGTTATGGTTGCATATGATTAAGCAGGGGAGGTAACTAAGACTTCTTAAGTTATTATTGACAGGTAGTGTTGGTGTAAGTTTAAGCAGATGAAGTAACGAAGACTTCTTATGTTATTATTGATGTGGTAGTGGTTGCATACGATTAAGCAGGGGAAGTAACTAAGACTTCTTATGTTATTATTGATGTGGTAGTGGTTGCATATGATTAAGCAGGGGAAGTAACTAAGACTTCTTATGTTATTATTGATGTGGTAGTGGTTGCATATGACTGAGGGAATGTGGTTACTATTGCTGTGGTAGTAATGGTGTATACTTAGAGGGAATGTGTAGTTACTATGGCTGTGGTTACTATGACTTGTTAGTGAATTATTTTTTGGAGTTGTAAACAGTTTTCGGTAGTATTTATAAACATGTAATTAGATTACATTTGAATAGTGAAGTAGTTCTGTTTTACTCACGGAGAGATGTAGTTAGGTGTACCACACATCGTAAAATGTTTCTCATCTGGTAATTTCAGCTGCGTAGCCAAACCAAAATCTGCTATTTTCTACAAAACAATTTTTAAATATGAATTCATTTGTATACTATGGAAATGTTGTGTCATTGAAGTGACAGTACTTAATATTTGTATGTTCAAAATAATATCAATATATATGATTTTTTTAACACCTGAGTACTCTAAAGTCTTCAAAATCATATGTTTGCATAATAAACATGTCAAAAACAGTTCAGAAACAAAATAGTTTGACAGGCAAAACTTACTACACTCATATCCTGTGCCAGCAGTAGATTGGCCAAAGTTAGATCTCTATGGAGTATTCCATGGGAGTGTAGATACAGCATACCCATAACAATTTGTCTCATAAATAGTTGAGCTGGAAAAATCAAAGTTAATGATCAGTGTACAATGTACTTCTTTGGTAAACACTAAACCAGTTATGAAGGGTTGGAAATACCAAAGTTATCACTGTTAGCAATAAGTAAAAAAAAATTGAACAACAAAATTAGGCAAAGCTGGATATATCAAAAGTTGTCACTGTAATAATACGTAGGAAGTGAACACTTTAGACTTTACAAATGTCAAAGTCATGTAATGTAGTATACTAATTTAGTTAGATGTATGAAATTCTTAAGTTGTTGTGTTAATGTAATGAAGACTTCATGTATGTACCTTCTCCCTCAGTCAGAACTTTACAGTTGGCTTTCAGGTAACGGTTTAATTCTCCATTATGACATATCTCCAGTACCAAATACACATAATTGTTGTCTTCAAAGTAGTTATACAGCTAAAACACAAAGATTTATCATTAAGACTTATCATTCTGTAGAAATCAAAAATAGTTTCAGATGAAACTGTTCAGTTGGAGAAAACAGTTTCTTCATAAAGAATATTTCATTTTACATTTGCAC
>JAUMGZ010163624.1:0-15911 GCA_032359645.1 Pododesmus macrochisma
AGTAGTCATTTTTTAAAATTTATACATGATGCTAAGTGTTCGTATTTACAGCACGCATGGCCTCACCTAACGATGTCTAGTGACCTTGTAAAACGAGTACATGTATAATACAAAATTGCAAAACTGAAACAATAAATATATGATATAAATAAGAGGATAGAGACAATATTTTGTGTGAGATACCCTCGTCCCGCATGATATGCCTAGCTCCGAAGCAACCGTCATCTACGGACGCTTAAGAGAAAATAATCTATAGATTTAGATATAGAAAAGACCTCTGAAAAACCAAAGCAAACAAAAAGTCTTGTTAAATATATTCTTTATTTTATAGGTAGTGATTTGATAAATGGAATACAGTGAACGAAAAATAACGCATGAAAACCTAGAATGGGCTCCGGCGCATCCAAGTAAGTGTTTGTACGTTTGTGCTTGCGTGCGTGCGTGCGTGTGACGTTTATTCGTTTAAGACTTTCCCATTTTATCCATACATTATTTTGTTAACCACCGCTTATTTCAGTATGGTGGATACTTTTTGTCCTTATACATTTTTAGAATTTTTTTGACGCACTTTTAGTTTTGTTGTTTGTTGCCCCGACAGTAATTTTGTTATAACGCCCCTGACAGTTCGGCAATAAGATCAAAATAGATAAACTATCCAGAAATTGGATTTGTCATACTGTAACTATTTCTGTCACAATGTAGCGATATTTTGTCGTACTGTGGTACTATCGACCCCGACAGCACGTCAAAAGTTATTTCTTGCAGCAAAATACAACGAGAGGACAGCAATCAGCATTCATAGATAGTAAATACTTAATTCTGAAGAATATAGTACGTTCCACGTATAATTATATTTTTTTTTCTTCAATTATATGGTCTTAAGCGCTTTAATAAATACCCAAGACTAGGTTACCCAATATTGACTAAAATGATTATCAAAGTCGGAATGTTGAACATTAGGTAAGCATGACATGTGCTATAAATAGCTCTATGAACCAGTACATGATATGTGCCGTTGTGTTATGTACCCAATTAATACTTAATCATATGGTATAGTACGCGTTAGAAAAATTTATAAAAGAATTGGTTTATACTTACCACAAAGAAAGTAATGTACTCACCCAATCTTCGACTATACCGAGGAAAACCAAATTTCTTCGAACCGAACTAAAATTGTGTCCGCATTCTAAAAATAGAATGTAGTTAAATATATTCGCCAATAATATTGCAGAGTTTGTGAAAATGCTTGACTAAAAATAGATATTTATTTACAGGCGAGAGAAAAGTTAACAGATATTCATTACATCTAACAGTCTAGAGCAACTGTATCTGTAACAAATATGAATATATCAAAGTAATATTAATGACAAATGTATTCACCAATTCGATGTTTATCTAGCAATCTAGAGTAAGAGGATATTAAAATACATTTGTTATCAAAACTACTATGAAGTAGTAAATTGAAAAACCAAGACGATATTCTAGGCCGTAAGTCCATGGACAGTGGCAAACAATAAGGAAAACGTTGGACGCACACAGAAAATGAACAAAATTTAGATTTATTAACTAAATATTGAAACATCACGAACTTCTATTAAAATACTAGAAGCGAAACCAGGTGCTCGCGATATGGTAAGCGTTTCCTGTTACACATGTGCCACCCGCCGCGATGCTTATGTGTCATTCCGGTGTATGAATAACCTAAATTAAAGAAGACACTCTTTTAATATTATATTTTTGGAGTTGCAGAAATGTCCGTCTACATGATTAACAACGCTCTTGAGATTTGTAATTTCATTCAAACCATATGCTAACTGAAAATAATGGATTTTGAATGTGCCAGTGTGCTTTATAATCTATAATTATTATTATGATTATAATATGTACAAATTATCTAAATATACATAATTTACAAAATGTTTGACGATAAGTATACATGTATACGGCACAGAATAAAAATAGTCGATACTACATGTACTTGTATTAATCAGCACGAAGGGGCATAGCCCTTGTCATCGTTTGACTTGTTAAGCAACAATTTTAACACTGACAAAATATTGTCAATGCCAATTTCAGGATTTCAATCAAATAAGTAATTTATCCTTGTTTTAAATCAGAGGGAGAACGAAACATTGAGGAAAACTTTCAAAAATGTATATATAACTTTTTTGAATTTTGTATTGCAGACAATTAAAATTAATATCTCCTTAAAGTTAGACGTTGTCCTTTTCGTAATTTCAATGAAACAATTTTAAAAATAATAGATCTGTTTAAACATCTTTAATTTGTGAATCTTTGGTAGCATTTCAACAAAATATTGTTTTTAGTCCATCTGGACCAAAGGTCCAAGGTGGACTTTTCTCATACAAATCCCGACCGTCGTCCATCGTAAACTTTTAACATTTTTGACTTTTTCTCCCAAACCACTTGAACCATTTCATCCAAACTTGGTAGGAAGCATCCCCTTGGGAAGCCCATAGATGCCCCCTGAGGGGGCAAAAAGAGGTAAAATTAGGTCCATATTAAAAAATCTTCTGCTCACAAACCATCGGTCCGATTGCTTCCATATTTGGTATACATAATCCTTTGGACAATGTTTACAAAGTTTGCAAACGAAAAAGAAAAATGTTCATAAACGACCACGAGATGGCGTTTCACTTGACAGTGCTGCGTTGTATGTAAACTTCACAAATGACTTCTTCTCAAGAACCGCTGGATGGATTTCAACCAAATTTGGAAGGAAGCATACCCTTGGGAAGCCGCTCTTAGTTCGCAAAGACGAAGGGGCTTGGCCCGATAGGGGCCCCTTAGGGTAAAAAAAGGTTGAAATTATGTACATCTTTAACAAAAAAAAAAAACTTCTCCTCACGAACCATCGGTCCGATTGCTTTTCATATTTTGTAAACGAAATCCTTGGGACAATGTTTTGAAAGTTTGCGAACGAAAACGAAATCTGTTCATAAACGACTACCAGGTGGCGCTTCACTTGACAATCATGCGTTGTATGTAAACTTCACAAAAATAACTTCTTCTCTAGAACATCTGGATCGATTTCAAAAAATTCGGTAGGAAGCATCCCCTTGTGAAGCCGCTTCAAGTTTGCGAAGAAAAAGGGGCTGGGCCATATAGGAGCCCCATGCGGGGGCAAAAAGGGGTAAAATTGGGTACATCTTCAAAAATCTTATTCTCATAAACCGCTGATCTGATTGCTTTCATATTTAGTATGCATAATCCTCTTGGCAATGTTAACAAACTTTATGAACGAAAACTGTTCATAACCAGGGCGCGCTTCACTTGACATAGGTGATGGTGAAATGCTAAAATATGGATATACTGCCAATTTTCTCAGAAACGGTGAACTTTTTGTAAAGACATATAAATTAGAAAGTTGTTTGAAATTATGCAAGAAACATTTAGACCATGTCTCAAGGTCACAGGTTCAAATGTCAAGGTCATAGGTTGAAAATACACATAAATTTTTCACATTTTCAACTTAAGCATCTCAAGAACCACTTAATGGATTTCAACCAAATTTGTTAGGAAGTATGCAACCCCTTGGGCCGCCAATCATCAAAGGGGTCAAAGGTAAAGTTCACAAACAATCCATAAGAGCAAACTACCAATGTTCTTAAAAACAGTAGACTGTGACCTTGCTATTTGACAATGTCATCTTCAAAAAATATGATATAGTGAATATAGTGTTCCAATAAGATAAAGGGCTTAATGACCAATCAAAATGCGCTAAATTTATAGGCTTGTTCAACCAGATGGACATTAAGGCCCATTGGCCTCTTGTTTTTTTTTTATATACGTTCAAAACGTATCACCTTACAAGGCTTATCAATGCAAGCTTCACAATTGTAACATCGGCAAAAGAATATATTGAACATATTTTCAGGGCACATAATTTCAAATGCCCTGTCTGTTGAATTTTTCCTTTTGGTTTTACCCTGTAAAGCAGCGTTTCTAGAAGTTCCTACCCTAACACTCTCGGGTATCGGGTGACACATGTGTAGCAGGAAACGCGAACTATATCGCGAGAGCACCTGGTTTTGTTTCTAGTTTTTTTTTAATAGAAGTTCGTGATGTTTCTATTTTTATTTAATAAATGTATATTTGGTTAATTTTTCTGTGTGCGTCCAACGTTTTTTGTATTGTTTGCCCAATGTCCATGAACTTACGGCTTTGGAATATCGTCTTGGTTTTTCGATTAACTACTCTGTATGCCATGTAAGTCAGCTATTACAGCTCTGACCCTGAAACTATTGATTTGATGTCCTCTCTTTACCCTGTAGAGCAGCACTTACAGCAGCCCGTACCTTATAACTATATGTTTGGTATCTCTGTATACTCTGGGAAACAGCCATTCTAACAAGTCCTACCCTGAAACTACGGGCTTGGTATGTAAAGTAGCTATTATAGCAGCACCGCTCCTACCCTGAAAATATGGGCTTAATATCTCTGTAACCATGTAAAGCTATTATAGCAGCCCGTACCCTAAAACTATTGGTTTGATATCCTATCTTTACCTTGTAGAGCAGCAATAACAGCAGCCCGTACCTTATAACTATATGTTTGGTATCTCTGTATACACTGTAAAACAGCCATTCTAAAAACTCCTACCCTGAAACAATATATTTCCTTTCTTTATCCTGTAAAATAGCTTTTATAGCAGCTTGTACCCTGAAACTATATATTTGGTATCTCTGTATACCCTGTTAAGCTATTAAAGCAGCTCGTACCCTGAAACTATAGTTTTGCTATATTTCTTTAACCTGTAAAGTAGCTATTATAGCAGCACCGCAGCTGCCCTGAAAATATGGACTAAAAAACCTCTGTATACCATGTAGAGCAGTTATTATAGCAACTCCTACACTGAAACCATGGGTTTGGTATCTCAACCGCACCATGACAAAGAAAGCTTTATTTGTTGGGTAGGAACATTTGCAAAACTGTGGAACCATCTTAGAATTAAAGCGAGGGTTCTAATGAAGAGGCATGCTTGTGTAATTGCAAATATGTTTGAAGGACGTGGATTGGACATACGTGATAATTTGTCGCTTTTTTCAAACTAAGAGTTAGAATGTTCAACAAAAAATTACTATGCTGCTAAATAAGCTTGGGCATAATTATTGTTTAGGTGGCGACGACAATGGGCTTGGATATCGATCGCCTTTCTCAGAAAGGATCAACCTTAAGTTTACAACATAACAAGCAAAATTGAATAACCCAATCATTGACTAGAGATCCCGAATTTTGGCTTTTTCTTATTCCTAAAGGACATGATATATGCCGCAGTTTCCTCTGAAACCAGACTTTGAAATACACAGAATCTAACTCTTATCAAGAGAAGTGATGATGGTAGTGTGAGGTACTGTTTTCCTCTTCAGTAGGTACATCTTTTTGTCCAGCAAAGGCATAAACGGAACCAACTATAACCATGCAAGGAGATGAGTTGAAATACCAAATAATAGATAAATAAATAATCCAAAATATGTACACACCAACAGATATCCTATTGTTTTCTTCAAAAACTCGGTGAATTGCTGTGTTAAAATATTAGAATGTACCACTAGAGTAATTTAGGCCCATCGGTGAACTTTTATCTCAGACAAAATTAGTACACCAACAGATATCCTATTTTGTTTGTTCAAAAACTCAGTGAACCGCTGTGTTAAAATGTTAGAATGAATCACTAGAGTAATTTAGGCCCATCGATAAACTTTTATCATAGACAAAAATTTGTTAATGCATAAACCTTAGACGTCATAAAAAATATTACGTAATAGGAATACAAAAAATGCAACCTGAATCGTGCCTCCGATAAATGTGAACGAGACGAAAGGCATTTTAAACTTCTATGTTTTTGTCCTTAATTTACTAGGGCCAAACTGTTTAATAAGTTTAATATTATCATCAGTGGTTTACAAATGGACTAAACAGTACTTGTCAGGTATGCAGTCATTGATTAAAAGGTTTTCTGGGTATGACAAGTGGTTTATTATTCTAAATTCCCCTTGGAGTTTGTTTTTGCAACAAGGCCTGAAGATGAAACATGAAATTGGTAAAAAGATGCCCGATACCCGTTCTGCCTGCTTCTATTTCAGATGATGGTTTTGACTTGACTGCTTGTTTTTGTTCCCTCACTTATTCGAAGTTAGCGTCTTCCGCGAGTCACATGAGAACGTTCAGTAAACCAGTGGAATTACGATGTTTGTTTACAAGTAAATAGTATACAAACCTTCCAAGCGAAAACAAAAATAAACGCATAGAAAAATAATAACATTTTTTATTAACAACTGCCAAATGGAATGATTATCTGGCAATATATCATAAAACATATTGCAAAGTTTATAACTCAGAAATCACTATTAATGTTTATATGTTATAAAAAGCCTTACCACAAATATACACATTTCAAAATATAATGTATGATTCAATCCTGTATTCCACTCTCACACTATATAGTACTACGTGGTCACATCTCATCAACACATTGGCATTGTATTCATGTTATAAGGATGGATTGTCTATAGAATAAAATTACTGTTTGATTGATGATTTCAAAGCATTTGCAGTTTTGGGGTTAAGATATTTTCAAAAACATTGCTGGCATGAGTTGAGATCAATAATTGTTTTTGATATTCTGCATGTATAGCAGATACATTTTGGTGGCCGTCTTGCAAAGGTGAGAGTATCTCTTGAAGCATGATTTCTGTTCAGAAAGTTACGTAAATAAAGTCAAATTCAAAACACAGGCTCCATTCCGGTTGGTGTATTCCATAAAGAAGCGAAAGAAGGAGCCTCTATTTTGAGATTGCATTGAAGTTGGACTATGATGTGTTTCTCGTAAAAATTGAATCCTACAGGTAATGCCAACTTGAAAACATAGAGAGCATTAATAAAAAATACGTGTAATATTTAAATAAAATCTAATCATGTTGTAATCATTTTAAATACACATAATACTCTTAACCCTGTGTCATCCTCCGTTATGAAGATATGCAAAACATTCAATATTAACATCATACAAAGCATGCACAAATGACCGACTAGGCTGATACATTGTTGTATTATAACGTTTCCTTGTTTAGTTAATAAATGTATATTTGGTTATTTGTTCTGTGTGCGTCCCACGTTTTCCTTTTATTTTCCCATGTCCATGGACTTACGGCTTTAGATTATCGTCTTAGTTTTACGCATTTACTACTTTACACTTGTCCTTAAATAATAATAGTGAATATTTATGTTGTAGTCTACGATAATGTATTTCATATATGTAATTAAACTTTAATACAAATATTCGTGAATGAAAGAACAAAACATGCACGTAAATATGAGAATATAAAATTAGATTTGTACTGGAGTAGTAAATTCGAAAAACCAAGACGATATTCTAAAGCCGTAAGTCAATGGACATTGGCAAACAAAACTTGAAAACGTAGGACGCACACAGAAAAAAATAAACAAATTTACATTTATTAACTAAAAAAGGAAACATCAAGATCTTCTATTAAAACACCAAAAGCGTCTAATACTAAATATCTAATACTGCTATACAGGAAATAAAATTAATCATCTAAATCACCACAGCATATTCGTTTTAATTTCGATTACCAAATCGTATTATTAGGTTTTGATATGGTTTTTATCATCACCATAGAAGATTAATTTAAATGATATTACGATATTATGAATATGATTTCGAATATCGATATTGAAGTCGTTTTCGTATATGTTGATATTGTTCCAACTGAAATGTTCTTTGAAGTAGTAAATCGAAAAACCAAGACGATGTTCTAAAGCCGTTAGTCCATGGACTTTGGCAAACAATAAGAAAACGTTGGACACACACAGAAAAGTTAACCACATATACATTTATTAACTAAAAAAGGAAACATCACTAATTTGAAGAAATCTTCCAATGTGATTTCTTCAACACAGAAGATTGATTTAAATGATCGTCTTATTAGAAATTTGATGTTCCATCAAGTTTATTCGATTTCTACACTATTAATGTGCAACTGGGAAACAGAGCTAAAATCATTTTGAAATAAGCTAGAAAAACACAAATGCATGTATCATGTTGAATTTGTTAGTCCCTCGAGTAATCTATTCCTCGTATTAGTCTATCGAATAATTACAATGGTCGCTTTTAAATTATTTTCGCATTGTTCCAGTCATAGATTATAACAATTATAATGAAAGAGACAGTAATCTAGTATGGATGTATGCGTCAGCCAGAGAGATTTGAGTCAATGAAAAACACCAATAGTGAATAGCAGTAGCAACTACAGAATCAAACTTCTAGCAATTCACCCATATATATATAATGCTATGCAAAATTGAATTTTCTGTGTCCAGAAATGTTTTGCATGTAATTTGTTTATCTCCGACAAGGCAGAAACCGGGTCTTTGACAAATAAAGAAACAGTTCATTCGTATGCAAGGCGCATGTGTTGCCTATTGAGAGGTAACTGAACAATATACAATACATATTTATTACCTCACTCGAGTCCAGAGTAACATAAACAACCAAAGGGAATTTCCAGTACACTGAAACCAGATGTTCGAGGCTTGGTACGAGTATATTTGAATAAGAAAAATAGATTCCTTACTTAAAGTAGTCCTTGGGTCAGCAATGTTTAGTAACTATAGTTGGAATTGAGTGCAAGATTTGTCACCCTTATAGGTGTGACAGTAGCAAATCAGATTGACAGGTGGGGCGGAGCCTAGTATGTTTGGTCCCTTGGGGTACGGTAAGTATCCTTTGCCTTTTCTGATTGGCATGTAATGAAACAATTAAAATTTAAAAACAAAGTTTTTTCATTTATGATTCGAAAAATCATGTTTGTTTATGTTTATCTTTATTTAAGTATTTTTCCAAATTTGATTATTTTTGGTTCCGACCAACTCGTTTTGTCCTTGCTTTATCACGGTAGTGGCAATTGAAAGATCATATCTTTTGTCCCATACACACTGCCCCTACATCTGAGGTGGAAGAACTGATCGCCTAAGAACAATCTTTATTTTACTGTAAGGGTTGATATCAAAATTACAGCGTCAAGTTCCTCTACAGAGCAAAACTTTACAATGAATTATATAGTAAGTGATTTGCTACTGTCATCCCTCTAGTTTTTGATTTCTTCAACTATTACTTCCCTTTTTAAAATGAGGACGAAAAAGCATATAGCTGCTATGATTTATTCATACATTACCTGTATGTAGAGAGGTTATTCAAATGCAACATGCTATCATAAAAAGTTGAATTATATAACCATATACACTGTAGTGAGGTTGTTTAAAATACTAAAAATGTACACCATTTTTTTCATACACAATTGGACACTAACGAAATTATTATGTAGATATTACAAGAAGAAGAGATGAAATGATTATTTTTAAATAAGCTTATAAATGTAAATTTCTAAAATACATATGGGAGAGCATTCTAAATTTCAAAACAAAAAAGAAATTAATTTCAACCACTGACTGTAACATCACTGTTTTTGAAGACAATGTATGGGTACCCTTTGATATATTTTTTAAGTTATTGAAAATTAAGTATCTAAAGAATATTAGGTTTAATTTTAACATTAATCATTTGTGTTTGTGACAGAAAAAAAACAGTTTTACTTTTTACAGTACCTGGTTGTCAATGTGTCAAAGTGTAGAATATTATAGTTTTCCACCATTAACCATTATTGTTGCTTATTTTTATTCAGAATTTTGATGCATAAGTAAGTGATTTAGATGCATTTTCCATTCATTGTTGCTCCTTTAAAACAAAAATAAATAATTTTGTCTAGGTACCCGTTCCAATTAATATTATATCTTTCTAAAATGAAGAGGAGAAGTACACTTATTTTTGGTTTTTTGATTTGAGTTGAGGCTGACCCGCGGACTACCTTAAATCAAAACGAAAAATTTCACAAAGAGCTTAACAAATAATACTTTTACCTGAATTCTACTACATTCATTAATATGGCATTACATATAAAAAAAATTTAGCAACGACAGCACTGTTATAATCTTTAAATAAACAAGAAGTAGATAGCACAATGAATAAATCACAGCTACACAAATTACATGACGACAATAATACAGAGCCACACAACAAACAAAGCTTATTATAACACAAATGATATGTTACCCTTTGAAAATAAAGTGTGTACGCTGAGACTCAATCAAATGACATGAGTAAACATAAAACTACTCTACCAAGAGGGTGAATTCCTAAAAGCAATCATAATTATTTTGCTTACTCCTAAGAAATATCACCAATGTTTAATTCCACAAACTAAATTTCATTAGACGGAACTTTCTTAAAGTATAATGATTCTTAGTCAATATTTATTTACAACTGCATGCAAGTGGATGTAATGTTATAAAATGATGCATTTGCACTTTTTGTCAAAGTGTTTAAGCAATGGTATTTATTTGCACCTTAAGTAATAAAAAAATATTCTTGATGGCCGTGAGAGTTCTTTTACTTTAAAAAACTATTTAATATTTTTCAGCAAAAATGTCAGCAGCATATAAGTTTGAAACCAAAATTAATATTGACACAAAAAATCTTCGAATGGTTATATTGCTGATCACCCAAGAATAGCATATCTCCTTAACCACTTTTATACAAACAACAATAATAAAATCAACAGAGAGTGTTTAACAAAGGAGTAATATTTGATATTCCACATGCACACAGTGCACATATCAGTTGTTTAGAGAAACAACGAGACAGTTCTTGATAAGGGACTACATGTTCTTATATACTTTAGTATAACATAAATAAATCAAACTTAAGTATCTTTAAAAACAGTTTATATTATGATATAGTTTGAAATAATAATTCTGCATTTCAAAAATAAATACCTTATGAAACTTTTTGGGTTTTTTTGTTTTGCCGTTAATTATATTACATATAGCAGTTAAAACCATCTTAAATTTCTTCCATACCCTTGACATAAATCTAAGTACAAATTTAAAAAAAAATATTTTAAAAGTAATTCCATCTAAACACTTCATGTAATAGATGGAATTTTTTGTATGTGTGTTTTCACATAATCAATTTCAGAAAAATAACAATGATTATTTATTTCAATGGCACATTATAAATTCATGCATAGTTTTCAAGTTAATATTACAAGCGACTTGCCAGTAAAACGTCGTAATGTATAGCAATTTTACAACTTGTGTAACTACTTACACGTTTATACTTTTATAAATTACTTATACACCATTATTTGATTAAAAACACTTACAAACAAATTGCCCATATTGCTCCTTACCTATTGAAGCAGACATATACACCATTTACTTCTCGCGGTGATTTGCAACAATTAATTGAAACTTGTTATCTTCATTGGAATGATGATTGTTTGAACCAAGTCTGTTTCAACACTTTTGCACTTCATGTCCTAGGCGACATACACATATATCAAATTAACAAATTTTTCTCTCAATATATATGAATGTGAATGTTAAAGCTATTATGTCTATTTCTCATCAAAGTATCAGCTGTATACGTAATAAGAGTTGCATTATAATGAATATGGATTATCAAAACGCATACATTATTCACTACCTCGTTTTCTACTATAATCAGCAAGTTTATCAATGCAATTGACTAGATTAAACAACACAGGGACTATCGTTGGCCTCGTATTCACCAGGTCACTATGGACAATTAGATTTTATAATGATTAAATTGCCATTTCTGTGTAGGGTTCTCCGGTGTACATTGCTGCATCACTGGTCCACCTGGGTCTAAATCAAGACATAATCCACTAGCCTCATGCTTAATGTATCCATTCTGAAATACAACAATTTCATGAACATCAGTGCGTTCCTTGGTTAGTGGATCAACATCACTTTTAAAACAAAGTTCAATGTCCCTTGTCGAAGTTCTCAATCTTAACAAGGATGTGACAATTGCACAAAATATAATTATACAGCAAAGTCATCAACGATCAAATATAACGTGAAATTACCTTTACCACAATATCTAAATAGTGGATTTCATCTTTAACTTCGTATTACCGAGGTCTTGTCTATTTTAAATTTATTTTCTCTATAACGTCCATTAATGACGGTTGCTTCAAAGCAAGATCTGGAGTTCGGGACGGGGTGCCTCGCACAGAGTATTGGCTCTTTCCTCATATAAATATCACATTTATTGGAGTAGTAAATACGAAGTGTGTAGTTTAACCGGTTAATGTTTAGCAGAATGTTATCGATCAGCGTTGTACTGTTATGGTTAACTTATTATGTAACAAAAAGTGTATACAGTATCAATGATAAATATTTGGTTGGTATCATTTAACAAAATACTCTTAGCGATTTAGAAGAACCCCGTATTGGGTTGGTAAGACTTACCTTTAGATGTACCCACGTATCTCGTGGTCCAATTATACAGTCTTCCAATACAGGGCGTGATCCAGCAGTCTGTGGTTGTTTAACCACAATGCATTGTAATGACGATTTTATCAACTTATCAATTGTCCACGAAAAGCCCTTACAATAAAAAATGATGACAAAAAATGATTACGGGGGTCAAAACTATCTACTTGGTCCTTATCTAAAAACATTAAAGGCGAGGATATTTTACAATGGATATTTTTTACTTTACACACCGCCTGCTTTCGTGCCGTCCTAAGTCGGTCCGCATGGATTACTAGTCTTGAGGATTGTTGTGATGTCAATTTGATTCCTTACTTTCTGGTACTTAATTGATTGATGCAGTGATTGTTTGTTTGTCAATGGCTCTCGTTCTGTTGGTTCAACTCATACTGTTTGTTTTTGAGATGCCAAAATATTCGTAAATGATATTTTTTATTGTATTTGATTAATACAAAGTAATTCCGAATGTCCTATTGTCACAATTAACATTTTTTTTGCTTCTTTTTTTAAATTCTTAACGGATTGTGTTGACATATAAAGATACTTGAACATTTGTTTATTCAAAAATATTAGTTTTAGATACAGATAAAATAAATAAATTATTACTTAGTTGGTAATAAAAAATATTGAACAGCAACAAAAATGAATAATTGTGCATGATGTGTGTAATGAGGAGGATCAACAAAGTACAAAGTGTCTGAAGCATCACAATGTGAAATGTTGATTTTATCTGATTTTACGTTTTCGTCTTTACTAATATATAAAAAATAGACCTCAAGTCATTAACAGTTATTCTTTCTTCTAATGCCATGAACACTTTTTCAGTTCAATGCTGTCAGCCAAATGGAAGAATACCGTAGAAACTAAAAGTTTTTTTTGAATATAGACTTCTTATGCCGAAACATAAATATGACAATTAATGGAATGGTACCCTTAATTAGTAATCTTTACAAATATTCTGACATGTATGTTTGTTTTACAATAATTATTAAATATAGAGCATCAATAACACTTTTACACATTCATAAAAATACAAAGAAAATATATATTCAAGTTCGATCCCAGTTTGATAATCTAATTTTCCCTTCGTTTATATAGGTTACGTCAATCGGGAGAGGTTGGTTTTATAAATTGTTCCCACATGTTAGACAACACCTAGCACTGTTCCCATTGGCTGAACTTGACTTGAAAAGAAATGACGTCAGAATACCGTGACCTATCACTAGAACGATTTATGCCGTTTCTACGAACGTACTTGATATAGTTGATTTTTTAAAAGGGTAAAACTGCCTATTGTCTAAAAACTTTAATTCTTGAGTTTAAATTTTCAAAAACACCTATCAAAACGACTATTTCTTATTCCTTGTTCGTGCCTTGATCGATATAACTATTTGTCAAGTATTCCTACGAAGACGTCTTCCGCCACGGATGATTCCAAATATCAACAAGCGATATTTACTGACAGATAATCGTAGGAGAAAAACGGCACCACAACTTGTTACGATTGGATATCTGGTTTTATCTAACTCGAGTTAGTTTTCAAGATTTAACAAAGAACCGAGGTTTGCCGATATCCACTCATAACTCGTTGGGGAACCTATATATAACTTTGTACATTTATTTTCGTATAGAGAATTGAATTTTTTTTTATTTTTTTTTTTAAATTTTACTGAATATACTGACAGTTTTAAGTGTTCTAAAAACGTATACCTCAAACTATAATGTATGAACTTGTGTAAGGTGTTACATAATTTATTTTAATGAACGTCTTTTACATATATCCGTGAAGTATAAGACATGTTGATGACTCACCTGAGATGCTAACTGATGATGACATACATCAGCGTATAGTGGCTCTGGTGCTTGAAAAAGATATTGGTGATTGTCCAAGCATCGACTTCCGTCACCAATGTTTTTTATCTGTTGAGAAGTAAAAATGATATATGTTCATAATACAAATGTATTTGTTCGTCAGTGTTATTATAAGAGGCAATAAAACGGTACTTTGCTGATAAAAATGGATTTCGTTCCAGGTGAATTATCAAACAAAATCACACAAAGCAAGTTGAGTTACTAAAATTCCGAGTATAAAACAAAACAAGAAGAAATAGGATCAACAGGCAGTAGCAGACCAACAAAGATGTCTTGACAAACCAACAATATCCGCATCTAACTTTTCAGCTCCAGAATAAATGTAAATAAATGGACGTCACAACAATTCTCAAGACAAGTTATACGGATCGACTTAATGTCACCTAGCACGAAACCAGTCGGTGTTCGTGTGGTTCAACCGGTTAATGAGGCCTCAACCTTCCCACTTCCCGCATGAGCCCAGACGTTTTACGTATTGACATATATTTAGGTACCATTAGAATAAATGACATTCACATATTGGTTGGTATGAAACAGTGACACAGCATCGTGGCCGGTGACATATGTGTAGCCGAAAACACTAACTCGATCGTGGACGCCTGGTTTCGCTTTTCATTTTTTAATGGAAGTTCGTTATGTTTACTTTTTAGTATTTTTGTCGTTACGAGACATTTATGCATCAGAAAAAGACCTCTGTTTGTGTGTTGCTGGTGTTGAGCATTTCCTAGATATTCTCTTCCTTCTTAGAAAAAATTCCCGGCAAATTATGTGTGCGGCAGAAAAAATGGTTTGCCTCCACCCATCGACTTTCCTTAGGCTACGGCCCTGCTATATTGATTGGTGGCCAATACCAATTTTTTTTAATAGATAACTTGATTTTAGCGCGTGGGTGTGTTTCTTAACTGAGGCGTAAAAAGGTCAATGAATTATTTTACTCTTAATCGACAAAACTTAATATTCAAGAAACGTGACAATGAAATAGCATTACAGATATATAAAAAAAAAAAAAAAATCTATACTTTTTTAGATTGTGTATATAAGTAATGGGTTTCTCAAGATATCAAGATTGTTCCTATCATTTTGGTTTGATCAAGTGTTTTTGTTTCGAAATGAATGAAATGAATATATTCAATTATACTAGATTTACATTTTACCTATTTTAAACCGGGAAATACACACCTCCCTTAAGCTTCAATAATGACTATTACCTTTGAAATGCTAGTCTCAATAAAAGTACAACAATACACTTTATTACCCATATCAGAATACTAGAATCATTTGCATTGCTTATCAAAAATTGCTATAGGTTGACTTTAAATAGTATAAAAACAATACAGAAGACTGTACATATTTAGAAACAATGAATGTGTTAAATACTATACATTTTAGCCATTGTCAGTGTAATCTGATATCAACCATTTAACATAGGGCATATATTGTAAAACACTCACTTTCTATATCAAAATCGCGTGCTTTTCCAGGTTCACTCTAGTGGCCAGTTTTCTTCTTGTTTTTTCAAATTAAAAGAGCTAATAAAAAGACTGTTTCTTTGTATGCGTGAAATAAGGCATATTGCAACATTGCTATGAATAATAACCATTCTAAACCGTATTTTCATTTGTTTTCGTGTATTTACC
>JAUMGZ010163635.1:0-15909 GCA_032359645.1 Pododesmus macrochisma
AACAGTACACTGTGACCTTGCTATTTGACAATGTCATCTTCAAAAAATATGATACAGTGCAGTGACCAATCAAAATGCGCTAAATTTATAGGCTTGTTCAACCAGATGGACGTTAAGGCCCATGGGCCTCTTATTTTAAATAATACTTTCTACTTTAATGTGTGTATCAATGGTCTATCCTATGTCTTTAAACGTAGATAATTGCTAGAAAATGAAGCTGAATCCATTGCGTACATAAATTCTGAATTATTGAATTAGGAAATGTTTACAGCTGTATTTTAACATCCACAAAATAAGGAGTGTAAAAGTTAAAAACCAGATACACTAGCAAGCCATTATCATAATCTAATTACAAGGGAAACATACACAATCAATTGTTTCAGTAACAACAAAATATTGTTTAAAAACAAATTTTTACAATATCATATATACAAACTTAAAAATCTTTTTGAATTGGCTTTTGAAAATAATTAAAGAATTTGTCTTAAAGAGAGATTGCTCAATTATTTCAAAAAGATTTTTTAATATATCGGTCATTTAACGTCATATTAAAAGTGTTTACACTATTATGTGATAACCAAAACCGCCTATATTAGAATAAGCTACATCTAACGTATTTTATGAACTAATTTGATATTAATCATTTCTCAGTGATCCTTACTAATCAGCTTATGTTTATGAACACGTTTTACTTGTGCACGTTGCATGACTCAATCGTTTTGTGTATCTATTAACACAAACATCTCAAGTATATCTTTGAAATTCTTTAAAGTTTTTTTTTTTTCGTTTTGAGTATAGAAACTTAGGAACGCACGGAAGGAAACGAATGATGAATTAGAATTGCCATTATCGATAAGCTGTTTCAAATCAATACACTAATTGTACTGATGTCATGACAAATCTAGTTACCAGGTGTCGTAAAACAACACGTGCTACGTCTACTTTGTATTGTGTAACTCTCAAAGACCGTTATTCAAATCTGATTCAGCGGCAGCAACGAGGACATCAATATAGCTAAAGCACCACTGGTCCGTCACACCACAAGGGGCGTGTCTTGTTAACCATGGACAAAAAAGGAGATGGTCAATGCTTAAATCGTATTAGAAATTATAACTTATGTCGGAATTTCTGCGTCAATTAACGCTAGTGATTGGAATTGTTCGTCGGCAATATAAACAGGCCCTCCCTTAACACCTACGGAGTATTAGAGACTGGCACCACGTTACCACACGACAGAGAAACCTGCTTATAAAGGGAAACACATTATTTCTTGTTCAAACATAAGTCCACCAAAAGTTGTAACAACTCATACCATCCTGCTCGAACAACTAATGAGAACGGACATCTGGGACAACTAATAACAAACAAAAAGTGCTTCCAGGAACGAGTGAAGTGTGTGCTTTAACTGAATCTTAACGACTTTGTCACGTTATAATGAATTACATTCTACAGTTTCTACTGTTTTTGATATGGTATCACATCTCAACAGGTAAGTACAATTACAAGATGATATATAAAATATTAATTTACAACTGTAAGTTTTTATGTCTTCTTATATAAGAAATGGTACAGTTGTAACTTGTAACGAGTCTGCCTTATGCTTCTTTCGACAGACTAGATCTATATTGCCTCAAAGGGGATATTTTTTCTCACCATCAGAATTGGATTGAACTGTTACTTTGCGTCGCTATCGCCGTTAAATGGTTGTAACATGACGAGTATGTTTTATTACGTGTACTAACTCAGTGTAATGGCCCAAGTATCGTGTATCTCATTCGCTTTGATCATTACATTAATTTAATTTATGTTGCGAATAACTGTCGGAATTTATCAAATAATTAATTTTTCACAAAACAAACGCTGTAGACTAAATCGACTATGGTCATGTTAAGCTAAATTTCCACTGGGGAAAATCACAAAAAGCATATAAAGCGACATCAAAATAACCATATTATAAAATAAAGAATCAAAATAAATCAATTATAGTAATTTCATAAGGATACTATGCGACAGTTAATGCCATTCGCCACCCACTGTTACAGACCGCAGCGTTAGGGTAAACCGCGGTAGATATGACAGTTATTATAAATGTAGCAATCAATTGTCTATTCTCTTGAGACATTCCGACACTATCTAATACTTTTATTACTTTTCAACTATACGAATACGACATGTTTTTAAAAAAAAGAGTCATTAAAATTTGTTATTTTCAATCGGCTTATTCTTTTTTGCAATTCAATTGTCGCACTTATTGTTTTATAAAAATTCAATTTCATGTTTATTATATAATATGATTCAATTTCCGCGCTTATTGTTTTTATATTTTTTGTATAATTTAATGCCCATGCTTATTATTTATACAATTCAATTGACACAAATTATATATTTATTTATCGAGTAATAATTTAACGCATTTGGAAATTAGATTAATAAGAGGAAAAAGAAAATTATGAAATATACAGTCATTGCGTTCCCCTGTGTGTGTGTTTCAGTGCCGTAACGTCCTGACAAGATCAAGATATCTCCATGCAAAGTTCGAGTAGAGTAAAGGTGATAATGCCATTGCATGCACGCGTATTCCTTCTGATACTACCCGTATTGCTTTTCTAAATATAAGCGGTAACGTATTGAGGATTTTTGTTCAGAGGGGACAGATTTAGGCGCACATCATACAAGTTTAAAGGTTCTCGTGTTTCCAAAAAGAAATAGAGCGAATTTGAATAAAACATGGGAGTTTAGACGGTGCGCGCCGGTGCCCTCTGTATCCCCTTGTGTGGTGGTTGTCTCTTTTCTCCCTGTCTTGTCCCCGGGTTTGTCTCCCTTCGCCTTTCGTCACGATATCATTGAAAGGTTGTTAAAATGCAGTTAAATCCTGGTTAATCGAACAATTTTTTAAAACTTGTGAAAGGATCACAGAAAGCAACTGCTATCATTTGTACTTAAATAAACATCGATAAAATTGTCTTTAATATATATAAAAAGATTTGGTATTAAACTTTACACAGTACCTGTCTTATGGTTTAAAACATTGGACAATAAATGCAAAAACCAAATCAAATAATCACTGACTTTGCTAGTATGTTATAGAAAAAGTTACTTCACTTGACAATTAATTACAAATCAGATACTGACAGACTTCTCCAGATGCAAAGTTAAACTACAAAACCATGTCGTTATATGAACATAGCTCTAATGTAAGAACTCCGTTTGACCATGTAAGAAAATATGAACGTTCTAGAAGCAAAGAAAACATCTGTCGTCGTTTGATCACACCGGAAAATTATTGATACAATTGCATTGTTCAAAACTTTAAAATGAGTTGCGTTTATTAAATGGTTCATGTTTCGGCCATTGCATAAATGTAATTTCAGACAAAATGAACAAAACGTATGACAGGCTACAATGACGTCATGAGACGGATCAAAGTTATGAATTTAGTGTAAGTTCAACATACTTAGCTGAAGCCCTGTGATAGTTTAAAAATTATTCGAGCAATTGAAAATCAATCAAAACGCGGTCTACATTATCCACTAACTTATCGCTGGTCCTGTATGGTCGTTAGCTAAATTCTTACATTTGCTAAAAGAAGATGTGGAGAATTTTATTAAATACCTAAATTTGAATTAAAATAAACTATGGTATTTAATCGACGGACAAAAACTGAATGCTGTGAACTGCTCGCTTGAAAAAATAAGAAGAAACACAATACTCGCGAGTTTTGTGTTTCTGTGGTTATATATTCTACTTCGGGAATCCATTAGTTTGGAGAATTTATGCAATTTAGAACGTTTTTGAAGTTAAATTCTTGATTGCAAGTTTCTATAAATATGGAATTGTACAAACGATCACAAAATGTATATAATGTATTCATAATGTATCTCTAAACAAATCTAAGTAATGTGTAGCAGTATGGAGATTCATTAACGAACTGCACTAATTAAAGTAGTAGATTTTTACTATAACAACATACTCATGTACGAGTTTGATTCATAATATTTTAAGGTGGTTTTATAAGATATTACATGTGATACTTGAGGTTAGAGATAGCATTACATAGGGCGTGAATGGCTTAAATGTGGTTTCATAATACACTACGATATTAAAAAAAGCATTACATGGTGCGAATGACGTAGTTTTGATTTCATAAGACATTCTGAATATGTGTATAACGTAATACTGGTTGTATAATTTGATAAAATATTCGATGATAGAAAAAGAGGATGCACAAAGTTAAGCTGGGCGTACTTTACAACTTGAAACCTACCGCGAGATTAACTCTGAGAAGGGATATTAAGGCGTGGTATGTTAAAGCGGTTTATAATCTGTGTTTTCCTTTCGGAATTAAACAATGTAAGCATTATAACACTTTACTTCTGATGAAAGAAAATTTAAGATGAGCGCATTATACAATACGCCTTGCGACAATACCCAACAAGCCACAATGTTATCTAAAATAGCATTACACAGAAACAATCGACAAATACACGTCAATTACTAATCATTTACACACATTCGAAAGAGTTATGGAATAGTTGGGAATAATATACCTTCGACTACAAGTCCTAAGGAGATTTTTAACAAGAGTTTTGAAAAAATAGATATAAGAATACTTCCACAATCTCCAGTTAAACTATTCTGATAGACAGATGTCAGATTTGTGTTACATATTCATAAGCTGTGATAATACATTCGTCTCATACTAGGCTATGTAGCCGTTATCGACCTAATATAGACTACGTTCTAGAAAAATTAGCAGCAATTTAAGCATAAAATAGTTCACGAAGATCATCTATTGTTTAATTGGTAAAAGAGTGGCGGTAAATTAATAAAAAGAGCAAACTAATTATTGAGGCTATACAAATATGTCAGTCGTAACAAGTCAGTCTAGGTCGGCTATGTGACCGTTATTCTTATCGCTGACAATGTTATCCATAGTAACATCGATTCTTAGAAAACTGCGAGTGCTTGGTCCCTAAAATAAACAGAACGGCCAGACTTCAAACACAATAAACTTGTTTTGAAAATCAGAGTCCGATAACAGTTTTCTATATGTGTCATTCGTAATAAACGATAGCGTCCCTTCTGTGTACTAGATTTGTATGAAATATTTGTATAAATTACCAAACAAATAAAACCGATAAGAAGACTGAAATTCAACGGACTACGGGCATCCTTTATCAAATGGAGCACTGTTAATTACTACCAAATGTCACTTGAACAGAATCGCAATACTGAAAATTAGTTTTGTTAAAATCATGTACATTGTGATTTAGCAGGATTCTTTTAAGAGATTCCGCTTTTTTGTGGTTTTTATTTTTTAGCATCAACATGAATTACCGCTATTTCTCACATCACCGTGTATGATCGGCAACATATATCTGACAGTTTCATTTTAATAAAAACAAATTGCACGATTAAAAGATTCAATAGTACAAACACCAACTACTAGAAATATATCAACTAAATTCAGACGACATAAACGTTAATCTGGTTTAAAAATTGCTGAACCCCAAATTTGCAATTTGGCGCAACATGGGCTACAATTAGTAGAACTTAAATATGGGTGCAATATGGTGTTTCCATCACGACCTTACTTTGTTTAAGAACGTAGCAATACGTGAATAAGTTTTATCCGAAGAATTAATCTGTTATCGATGGTTTTTGTTTCTAAATGGCTTGTAATGCCTTCTCGGAATATATGTATACCCTCAAGTGTATTGTAGTTTAAACGAGAAAATATAGATAAATAAAAATCCTTGTTATTTGATTTGTAAAGTTGACGTTGAATACCACGCACGGTGATATTAAGAAGAATGTACAGCCTTTACTCTGATTTACTGTCGAACATTTTGTGGAATACAGTGTCCTATAACCATACAAATTACTTTATGTTTTATTCAGAGCCATTATTTAATGATATAGCAGTTCCTGATATGTAGTTGTAGACTTTGAATTACTCATCTATTTCCGTCAAAAGTCCTTCAAAGTATCTCGATTTTACCAATGATAGATGGTTGGTTGTCGCTGGAACAAACGCAGTTTGTGCTTAATATATAAATTAACAAGTTGCTTTGCGCGATTTACATACTTTTGAAATATGACGATTTTTTCCATCGACAAAACGCTTAGTTACAGAACGGAAGGAGAAGCTTGAAGACATGTTACCAATATCGGCGAAGTTCCTTATATACGTCAATCGGCGATAGATCTTGTGTTGAAATAAATAAAGAACTGGTCATGGAGTAAAGCGATCAAAACACAAGAAGCAAATCGAACAGAGAAACCATTAACTCGGCCATAAATCAGGGGGTAATGGATTATTCTATCTTGTTATCCTCGACAAATATCGCTTAATTCACAACCTTACCGGTAAACGTACCTATTAGACAGCTTTAAGGGCACTGCTCAATCACATACAGCTAAAAAGTGCAAATTTGATTTTTACATTTCAACATTTACAAGACACTAACAACTTTACTTGAAAGTACATTTCCTTAAAATGTCAACGTTACGAATGGAATCACTGATGGTTTTGTTTATATGATTGCAACATTCTTCTCTTGTTCACGTCTTATGTAATATTAGCCACATTAAAGCTAAACATTTGGTAACAAATACAGTAAATCCGGCGCGTCTATCTAGACTCGAGAGATATTAAGTGATGAAGACAGGTGACGACTCCACTGGGATAACGTTTAATACTCGTATACATGTCTACGTTTTAATATATTTTTGAAAATACAGTAATCTGAAAACATTACAAATTTTGCTTATAAAGAACTCCTCACTTTGTTTAGCACAATTGAGTTTTACATTCTACTTAACAAAAGCCCTTCATATAGAGGGTGGGTGATTTGTGGACATTTTCACCGTCCGTTAACATGTTACATGTATTAAGTTCTCGATCATAGTTCCTACATAACCGTTTGGTCAGATTTGATGCGACGAGTTGCTGTTATTTCTATAAGTTATCCGCTCACGATGCTACAAGGCGCTGTTCGCGCCTAAACTGAATGTTGTGACTGTCTTTGTTTATTCAGACCATTTCGCAACAAAATCTGTGAGGCATATTAGGGGTTTTCTAAACAAAGAAAGATGCTTTTATTTAGAATAATTCCGTTTTAGCTTGAATTGAACGTGTGAGTCCTCAAAAAACGACTTGAGTAGCAGAAATGGGTCTATTGTTCTTGACAGTTATACCAGTGAGTAGTTTTAAGTAGCCAGGTCACTTGTGATCTCGGAGTAACATTACATGCACAATGAGATGTATTTAGTGTGATAAGAAGCGGCATCAAACCAAAGCTATGAAATGTACAGATAACAGGCGATCAATTAGAGGCAATTACCGACTGTCGACTGATCAGTCTATCAAGACGACATTCACATTCCACAAAATTGTATAATACACTTCGTGAGCAGACAGTTCACATGGCACGTGTGGTCAATGCTTTCGTTGATCACGTTTTGGTGAAAATATAACCAAATCTAAGATAAACGTAGCTACCAGGGTTGATCTGATAAAGTTGTTGACTTCTATAATCGGATTGAATTTTATAAATAATTTAAGCCTTATAAGTTGTGTATCAAAACATTGGTGTTGTTGAACGTGTGAGTAAAGAACACGTGCGATGGGAAACACGTTCAATTGACAGAGTTATAGATTTCAAAAATGAAAGCTGAACATGCAACATACATAAAGTGCACATCAAATCCTGAATAATATTGAACTATGTAGCACAGGTTCAACAAGATACCAACTTGTTGGTGTATGGTACATATTAAGAAATTTATTTTTCATTTGTCGTCACTTTCAACACGTATAGCCAAGAGTCATGACTAAAATCAATGCGACTAAGCGTATTTAAGTTCCCCACTTTTAGTAGAGCCAACCAGACTTTATTGAATTTCCACACTTGCAACACTTTTAGTCATGGTAACTCGGCATGCTTAATTTTCCACACTTTCAACACATTCCGTCATGACAACTCGGTATGCTTAAATTTCAACACTTTTAGTCATGGCAACTCGGTATGCTTAAATGTTCACACTTTCAAGACGTTTAGCCATAGAAACATTGCAAAATCTACATTTTCAACAACTTTAGAAATGTCATTAAAAGTTTGATTCAATAAGTTTTTTAGATCAAAAAATGATATGTCTGTATAATAAGTAACTGCCATCAGCAATTATTTCAATGCACAATTGCCAATAAAGTTATTTTAGTCTCTGCAACCTGTGGATTTAAGATTAATTCATACACCTCATACATTCATGCTAATCAGTAAATATTAAATTTACACATTCAACTAAGAATACTGTGTATATAGGTTTTCATGAATTCATATAAATTTAGAACAGCAAAACACAGTACGTTTAAATATATTTTAATATTGTCTACTGACATATCCATGCTCGGTAACTTTAACACGTGCATAGAATCTTTAAATACTGGAAAATCAACGATAGACCGCATTCATTAAAAAATCTTTTTTTTAAAGCGTCAATGTGTAAATCAGCATTAAAACATTAACCTGTTCGAACTTGGCATTTACAATCATGCTGCAATGGAGCTTTTAGTTTTAATGAACAAAGTTCAATGTTGAGTGAAATCTCGAGGGTATTTTAGCATTCAGACTCGCACTTGTCTTGATTTATCTGAAACATTTAGTGTTTATCAGATGCTGAGCCATTTGTAACCAGTCAGTACCGTGATCCCTAACATATCGATACAAGATACATCGCCCGACTTCCTCGATAAATTAACCACTATCTATGCGATCTTTCCTTTCGTTGACTTTGCTTCCGCCAAAGTTTAGGACGATTATCGTATCGACGCAGTTATCTGAAATTAAGAAAGCTTTTCCGCAGTGTCTTAAATCATTTTGACGTCATAACATCAATAGGCGAAACGACCATGCGTAAAAATGGGCGACTTGTATCAGACACAAATTTAAAGTCAATTTGTTATAACTGTGTTATGGTTAATTATAACTAGATCTTGTCTTATTTTGGGTGACCAGATAACAATATGTATGAGAATGGAGAATTGATTCAGCGTTAACGTTCTGATACAGCCCACAATTAAAGATTCCATCGTGATAGGCAGCTTTTGACCTTTTGTATCTTCTGCATTCTCACCAATATAATAAAGCGGTGAATAATTTTGATTGTTTTAATTTGGCAACTAATGGCTATATAACATTTAGCGTTCGCATAAAAGGAAGATATTCACGTGAGTATTAAAGGGTTCACGCGACGCACACCGACTATATATTTGAATGGTAAAAAACATCGGACATCAGATTTAATCATTAAACGGTACCCTGTACCGAAGTGAGATATTCTAGGCACATTTTAACCTTTGTTTACACTGGTACTTGGGGGCTGTTTAATTGTACTCGCGTTTCTCTTCGTTCAGTTACTTTTTTATTCGTCAAAATTCACTCAGTTTATTTACAATGTGGCATCGTCCAGTTTACTGTTTTCATTGATAACCGTTTTCGGAATTGATCTGATATTTCATTAAAACTTCATAATTTACTGTTTGATTTCCACTCAACTTTCATTAATATTGTGCCGTAAGGCCCTTTGTTTGCTGTCGAATATTTCGACTTGTTTGCCTTGAAGGTTTTAGTAAAACAATTGCTGAACGATTTGAAAATAAATTATCAAGTTTTGTTCAATTAATGAAAAATATTCATTTCAAAAATACCTTTAATCGTCTCGAGTTTCTATATTTAATTAACACGTGTTTCTTGGAGGTAAATATTAAATATTTGCTCTCTGATAATAAAACACCCACACCTATACCATATCACAAAACTAGTTAATATAACGTTTTTTAAATCTATAATATTCGATGCATCTTTACGTTATATTTGTCAAATTATTATCATCATTTATATTTAAATTAGACAGGTTTTTCGGTAGACACAATTTAATAACTTTTATAATATGACATGAATGCAGAGGCGGTAACACAACCTTGAATAGCGTCCATTCTAAGTGCCTACTTCCAGTGGTTAATGTAGTTCAGTTAAGTGGTTTAATTAAACTAAATTATGACGCTACAAAGGTAAAATTGATTAACTCGTAAAGGTAAACGTGGACCATTATAAGGGCTAGCGTCATGAAAAATAAAAGCCATACAAAGGCGTAACATTATAGATGACACTGTACCAAAGATACTTCAACCTCTCACACATCGAGTAATTACATCAACTTATTCCCTCTATGTAACTGAATGATAGAATACCATGCATACAGGTATTTGATTTTAATTCTAAATGACCAATTTCCTGGTGCGTACATCACTAAGACTCGTATTGGCCGGGTTTTAGGGCTCTCGTACGCTGTAACAGCACGTCCGTTCAATGACGATGAATGCTTTCTGCGGGACTCAATGCATCGACGTTAATAGCAAAACATGATTCGTGATCAGGCATGCCAACAAACTTTGATATACAGTAGAAGAAATGGAAACGACATACCATACACATTTCTTATTACCGCTGTTTTTACCCGACATTGATAGATATGTTCGAAGTCTTAAGCCTTGTATATAAGATTATATGTAAAGGGATAACACCTGAGACCAAGCATGGTCTTAAATAACAGAATCAACTAGTGTCTCGCATGTGCAAAGGAAAGAATAAACGTCAGTAAAAAAGGAAAATAATTCTAAAATCTAAATTACATAAAATCAAGTAAAATTGACCGGATTTGGCACTATTACAATGTTTTGACCAGATACAAAATTATCGGTGATGCTTTCTTAAAAAAATAAATATTTATAAAAAATATGATTTGTTCAAAGAAAAGAAGCAATTCAAATTAAATGTATAAAAAAGAAACTTATTAACGTAAATATATATTTAAAAACGAAACTTTTGATTTCCCTTTAATTAAAAAAAAAAACCCGCAAAAATCAAAATAAACATGAAATGAATACAATTGCGTAGAAAATAAAACGCAAAAAAAACTTCAGGAAATTGTATGTACCACGCACCTTTTTGTTTCATAAAAGTGATCAGGAGAAAACAGAATGAAAGTAATTAGATCTTGGTGTATCTTTGATATATTGGTGCAGAGTCATGGTGACGCGTAGACACAAAACGTCTACACGTATAAAGCGGAAAGATTAGTTGCGCATTAACATTGCATTCGTTAAATCATAGTGTAGCAAATGTCACCCGCAGACGCAGGAAATGCCTTTTGGTGCTTAAATTACATTTGAAATGAAAAGGTTTGAGGGGAATACGGAAATGACGACATTTATCATCATTTTTGCTGTTTTAAACTGTAAAATGACCAATTACCATAACTACTGTCAGCACAAAAGTCTGTATTGGAATACGGAATGCCATAATGACGCCAGCAGAACAACAATGGATACCATTGATTGGCCAAGTAACGAGTGCTTTAAGCTGAATACAATTAATATAGGATCTTGGCCCCAGCCCTCCTAAAGGGATAAATCTTAACCACTTCCGAACAGCATCAATATTTCTCAATCGCACTCTTTTTGATCATGCGCAATCCAACGTTATTTAACGAGATCGCATGTCGCTGGGAGAAACAAAAAATATACCACCTGTGAATGTTTGTCGAATCCTCAGAGAGAATTAACACTAAACTGTTTTATAGCAAATAATTGACAGCTTTACAGTACAACAAATTCACGCCGACGCTTGCCTTCGGTAATATTACAACACTCAATTGTCCTCTTCATATACGGCATTATATTTACATTTGGAATAATGAAAAAAAGCATAACTGATAAGGAATTTACAACCATTTACAGAATTCGGGTTCAAGTTGAACAAATAGTTCTGAAGCTATTTTTAAGGACACATTTTCAACAGTTTCTTTGATTAATCACACCTTTTTTACGATTTAAATTTTTAAGTAAAGTTTATAACTTTATTCGTAGTTGATGTGATGTTTTCTCACTGTAATATTTGTTAATTAGGTTGAAAAAGGAGAAATGTTTCATTACGTTTTTTGTTTTATTTTCATTTTCATTTTTTTTTTGTAATCCGTTAAAAATAACTAGTTTTACCGGTAAACACTGCAACTAGGTTTAAAGTTCAAACAGTGAACTATAGAATATTCCACCTTAACAACTTTTCATTTGGTCTGGATAATAATACGTACTGCTTATCAAATGTTTTATTGTTTTGTGAATATTGTAAATTTAGAAAATTAAACAGAAATGCACTTAAACCTAACATATAAATTGCATTGAAACATACTCTGTCATGCTAGAAATAAGAACTGTCCCGCGATGACCATTGCTGGCACTAGAGCTGATTACTCTGGCAAATAGGCATTAGTTAGATTGACACTGAAGCTGATTTTCATCCGAATTTATACTTGAATTGAGTTTAATTGCCTGTATTGTGAAACCCATCATATTAATACATTTAGTTTATCATGACAAGAGTAATTTATAAGTTGTATCTCAACTTAGAAAAAAACATGAATAGACACGGCCAAATTATTCACCATACACACATAGAAAACGGCTAGTGTTGATGTCTTGCTTAACGGGAAGGGGGTATTTGAGACCAAATATTTTGTACTTCCATATAACGTTTCACGTTTCAGACAAATATAATTATATGTATTAATGGGAATCTAATGAATTTATTCGTTGATATGATATGAAATAATCACTCTAAACTAATACATTTCATGTTTTTACTTGCAGTGTCCACAGATAACCTCGGTGATGACATAGAAACACCCCTTACACGAGTGCGCCGGGGAGGACTAAGCATGTTGCGTCTAGGGCGTGGTCTACAGATGCTTAGACTGGGTAAACGTAGTATGCCTATGTTACGATTGGGTCGCTCATTAGACACTTTATCAGACGATGATATTAAGTACTTATTATTTTCTTTGTACGGAGGCAAGACCGACAACGCCTTCAGGAGACAGGTACCGCTTCCTCGATACGGGAGAGAAGACTCAGAACTTCAAACACTTGTTGAGCTTTTACTCCAACAGGAAGGACTTAGAAATAGTCCCTATGATCCCGACAATGAATCACTCAGACAAATCCGTCTTGCACCAAGGCCAGGACGAATAAGGCGCTCTGCAGACAACCAAATGCAAGATGATGATGAAGAAATGAAAGAAGCATTCAAAACCGAAACTAAGGAAATGAACGATAAATATGTTAAATCTTTGCCATTGCCACGATTTGGTCGTTTACTCGGGTCTGAACGCGCAATACCTCTCCCTCGATTCGGTAGACAAATGTATGACTATATTTATGCTCTAGAACCAGCAAGTGAATACGAAAAAGGCAATGAACAGAATATGGACAAACGTGGAATGCACATGCTTCGACTTGGTCGTGCAATGAACATGCTTCGACTAGGAAAACGTCCAATGAGTATGCTACGCCTTGGTCGTAGCGAGTTACCGCAAGCCGGAAGTGACGGTGACGACAAACGCTCTCTCAGCATGTTACGTCTGGGAAAACGGCTCCACATGTTACGATTGGGCAAACGTTCCGATGACAAAGCTGACAAAAAATCTTCCCTTACAGACAATGCATCAGAATCAGATTCCGAACATAATATCAATACACGTGCAATGAACATGTTAAGACTTGGTCGCAGTGCGCCGTGATTATGATATATAGCAAATTGTATATTTTTGAATATTCTACAACAGACAAACAAACTTTGTTAATACATGCATATTAATATTTTAATGTGGTTTTAGTTTGTTTATAAATTAAACTTTCGATATTTGTTTTTGTATTTGACGGACAAACGGACAGGTTTATATTACATGTTATAGTATTGTTATATCATTTATTTTTATTTCACGTTTAATAATATTCGTCCTTGATTTGTTATATACACTTGTATATTATGTCATTTTGTACATTTGAAGATATCATAGCACATTTGCACTCATTCTGACCATTATTGTAGATGATGTATTTCAAATGTCCTTGAAAATAACTGTGATGAAATCTAATAAATACAAGAGATATTTAAAGTCAACTATTATTCTTATATTTTCTCAACTCTATTCAAAGTCTATTAAAAGAAGAGCTTAAAAATTGTGTCAACAGAATCAGATAGTTATCTGACTCTTAAGATTGACAAACATATCGCACAAAAGGGTCAACGTTTTTAAGTTTAACGTGATGATAAATATGTTTGAGTCATTATTGTGTTTACGGTTTATGGTTTGGTGTCGCTTAAACTCCCAAATTACATCACGGTTAACGCAATTTGTTAAGATGACAACAGTAACATTATGCTTGCTTATGTCTGGTTTTCGATTTAATTGGGGTTTCCCGTGATAAATTACATTCCGTGTCTGGAGGAGGAGGAGTAGTAATATAAGTTGAACATTCCTATTTTGTCTTTGAGAACAACACATTTTTAGTAATCAACCATTTTATCATGTAAGTGGGTGGTATTGTCCTAACCATAATGCTTCCTTACCTTTCCATTAAGTCTCCTCGCCCTTGCTGATATTGGTCGTCTATTCTAAATTATTGTTCTCCTGATGGTCCGTCGATGGCGGTTAATTCTAAGCTAGGTCTGTAATCTTGGACGAGGTCTTCTCACACAGAGTATTGGATTTTCTACACAGTCAGCTTTTATACATGTATTGATGATCGGCACGTTTTAGTTTGCAAGTTTGTGTTTTTGGCGGTATATTACCCATAAGGCCCCATTTCTGTAAGTTAAACGCTATGTTAAACTTGTTCGGGTCATTATTGTGTTGCCCACTTCTGTTGTGTGTCATTTTGAATTCAGAAGTGGAGCGTTCGCTTCGTGCTGGTAGGCTGGGGTTCAAATCCCGGTCGTGTGAAAACCTAAGACGATAAAAATCAGGCAATCTTCTCGCTACCTACAAAAAAAAACGCACAGCGCGTCTGGGTAGAAGGACTGGTTGGCTCGGTGTCAGAATAATTTGACCGAGTGAAGCATCATGTAAATGTGTCTGCGGCGTGATATTTCAGTGAGATAGCACTATAAAGTCGCCAAAAGTGCGCACTTATATAAGCAGACACCGTCTCGATTTGACCTAAACATGAGTTGAAGGGACGTTAAACCCCAATAAAACAAACCAACTAAAATAAATTACATCACAATATACACAATTCGTTAACGTAACAACAGGCATATAGCATGCATACACGTGTCTGATATTCACTTACTAGTTTTGCTCGTGATTGTTTACATTCAGTGTTATTTCCTTTTATTGAATTTGACGGTGATCATTTGCAATCTGTTATTCATCTATTTTAATTGCTTTGCTCGTGATTTTAAAATTTTATATTATTTACTTTTATTTGTTTTAGTCGTGATTATATTAACGCTGTGTTATTAGCTTTAAAAGACCCAATTTAATAGAATCAAAAACAAAATAAAATATAACTATGATTTTTTATTACATGGTTACATTTATCCTAGCATTCTACTTATCATTTAACGGTGTTATTCTTCAATATATTATTTTGCACGGTTGTATATGCGTATTATCATATTGCACGTTTGAAATCTATCCCGGAATTTCAATTTCATCATAGTTCGAAATGCGCTATTAAAATACGAGTCAATGCCTTGCTAAATGTAGTACATCTTGTGATTATTTGGGGACTTCAAACTTGTCACTTGAGCTTTGTAAGGTCTTTAATAAAACAATTAAAACACTAACATAACAAGCCCGTAGCAGCATTTTCAAAAGTGGAGGGGTCAAACCTGACGTAAATCAACCCTCAAAATATAAAGATAAGTACTGCGAAGTAGAGCAAGTCGAATAGTGGCATGTTGGTTAGAGGGGTGGTGTGTTGTGTGTGTGTGTGTGTGTGTGTGTGTGTGTGTGGGTGTGTGTGTGTGTGTGATGGGGGGTGCGTTCCCTGCTTTTTGA